>JARYGA010012442.1:0-39091 GCA_030545235.1 Helianthus tuberosus | reverse complement strand
TGATGAACCAAACCCCTAACCTACAAGTGGTAAAATTAATAAAACTTATTTTCCGGACAAATCATTTTGGTTAAAACAAACTTAAGTGTTTTGAAATCATAATGAGAAAATAGTTTTGTGTAAGGGGGAGTTCAGATTGTTTATGCCAAGTGGATGGCGAATTGAAGCGATTTGATATCGGTTGTCAAGTTTTTGTACAGTTTATTTTCAAATTTCCTGAAACGTGTTTGCATTTTAGGGGGAGTAGAAATTTCTGAAAAAGCCAAAAACATGATAAAGACTGAAGATGCAAAGACTCAACACTTAAGACTTGTCAACATCTGAGGGGGAGTCTGTTAGTGCATTCATCTGTCGTCTTCGTCTTATGTCGAGTCTCGGGTTCATAGCGGTTTGGAACAAGAATGATGTCATCATTAAGAATGGTGACATCATATCAATGATGTCATCCATGACATCAAGTGAAGACAATTTGTACAAATGAAAGCAGATTACATGTTCACTTAAAGACAAAGTTTTGTGTGATCGCTTGAAATTGTAATTTGTATAGTTTGCTTCAAGTTGTTTGACCGCTTGAACGTGACCGCTTGAAAGTGTTTATGTAATTTCAAGCGGTCTAGCCAATACTATATATAGGTGTCATTTGTCATTTCAAGCGGTTAGACAAGCAGAGAGACTAGATTCCATACCGAGGTGCTGCCGGTGTGAAGACTGATTGTAATAGCTATTATATCAATCAAATCAGTGTTTAAAGTGATAAGCAAGTTGTTTCAAAGTCAGTTTCTTATTTTCCGCATCTGAAACTGATTAGATCTCTTCTGAACGACTCGTTTGGGTCACAAAACGATCCTACAGTATGTGAGTGGGCGACTTAGGGTTTTAAACACATATAAATGGATAAAGGGGTTAAATTTTCATTTAGCATCATTTCGAAACTTAATAGGTTTATGTCAGTGAACCAAACACACACTTAGAGTTCACAAAACAACCCTAAAATGTTATATCATATATGAATACTAATATAGTATTGTATTTATATAAGAAAATAGAATAGTAAATATGCCCACTTTTATACGTTTACGAGAGGGGAATATGCCATAGAATAGTATTGAATATTAAAAGTGTTCCAATTAGGTCACTAATAAAATTTATTGTTCCAATTAGATCATTATACTTTATTTTGGTGTTCTAATGCTAGATATTTTACCTGAATATCAGGTCATAGTCCTACATGGCATTTATTTAACTTTTTTTAAAACATGATGACATGGAATCAAATAAAAGAAATATATAAATCAAAACAAAATCAAAACCCTAAACTATTCAGATCTCGTTAGGGTTGAGTTTTGGCGATTTGCGTGGAGAGGAAAAGCTTCAACGATGGAGAATCAAGAACAATCGTCAGCAACCAACGTCAATCAAGCCTTCGACCAACCGAACAACGCTGATGGCTTTTGTTCAGTACCAATCGGACAAGAGGTAATTGTTTTTGATGTAGTATATGCATTACGCTCTTGTTCTTAGAACTTAGAATGATGTGAACAAGTAATAGTTTTGTCCAGATTAGACTCAATAGTTACCACATCATAATATTCTACATAATCTATGTTTTTTTTAACTTTATTTATCTTTTTGTTGTTTGCCAGGTGAACTTGACAGATATTGTACATGATGATGATGATTTTTGTGTGAATGATCCCTTCTTGAATTTACTTTGTTCTGACAAGGATGATGAAGATGAAGTTGATCTCAGTTTTGTTGAAGATTGCAGTAGAAATAAACAAGATTATTTTTTTTGAAAAAGGATGATGAAGATGAAGTTGATCTCAGTTCTTTTTAGAGATTTAAAAAAAATCACATATTTTATTTTTTTCACATTTTTTTAACTTTTCAACAATTTTTTTAAATTTTTTAAACCTATTTTGCATTTTTTTCTAATCCATTTGGCTTATGTGCCATGTCAACAATTGTTTTAAATAAATGCTATGTAGGATGGATGACCTTTTATTTAGGTAAAATATCTAGGATTGAAACATCAAATGAAACTTGAATGACCTAATTGGAACAAAAAGAATTATGAGTGACCTAATTAGAACACTCTTGAAACTTGGTTACTATTGTATAAAGTTAACCCTTTAGGAGAGGTTTTCTTTTTAATTTTAAGGAGAATAAGAAATATATAATGTATAAGATTCATATTTGCTTCAAATACATCAAAAGCAACCATACCCAGTAAATCCCCCAAACAGCAAGCTAATGGTAGGGTCTGGGAAGGGTGGGATGTAGGCAAACCTTACTTCCATCCCTAGGGACAGAGAGGCCGCTTCCAGATAGACCCCGACACTAGTAACAAGAATAGACATGACAAATAACGGACCTAAGGTTGTGGATGGGCAAAATAGTAAGGTAGAAACATACAGAGAAGTCATAAGACCACAAATAGCCATAGCTGCAGAAAGATAATCACATGCAAATAAGAACTCTAACCCTACAAATCAATCAAATTAGGAACCCCCCCATCTCCCCCTCTCTCAAAAGTCCTTAACCTTAATCTTACGTCTCCATAGACCCCCATCATGTACCATGTCCGCAGAGAGGTGCAACTCTATCAAATCCTGCCTAATCCGCTCATCCCAAGTAATTTTGGGCCTACCTCTACTCCTCCCCTCCACAGTCAAGGATTCCACTGCTCTAACTCACGCTGTCAACTGTCTCCTCTTGACATGTCCAAACCATCTCAATCTTCCCTCCTGTATCTTCTCCGATATACTAGCCACTCCTAACGATCCAACCTTGTATGCCCACTCATCCATCTTAACATCCTCATCTCTGCTACTTCCATCTAACGCGCCTGTGTCTTCTTGATGGCCCAACAGTCTGTTCCATACAACATAGCAGGTCTAATGCAACCCTATAGAATTTCCCCTTTAATTTAGTTGGACACCTCTTGTCGCACAATACCCCAGTGGCTACTATCCACCTACACCATCCAGCTTGGATGCGATGAACTACATCACTATCTATCTCCCCATCACTTTATACAATCGATCCTAGATATTTGAACTTAGTTGTCTGCAGAACCATTTGACCGTCAATGGAAATTTGAGTATCGTCTACGTCACCTGCTCCACGAAAATCACAGTATAGATTCTCAGTCTTAGAGCGACTAATCCTTAAACCCTTGCCTTCCAAAGCTGCTCACCATTCCTCTAATCTCTCATTCAAGCACTATTTCATCTCCGCCACTAATACAATATCATCTGCGAAAAGCATGCACCATGATACTGTCCCCTGAATCGATCTAAACAACTTATCTAACACTACTGTAAAAAGAAACGAACTCAACGCAGATCCTTGGTGAAGTCCTACCTCCACAGGGAAAAAACCGGTATCCCCTACTGGCGTACGAACATTAGTTTTAGTCATAAAATACATATCCTTGATTATGTCTATATACTTCCTAGGAACACCCTACACTCCAAACTATTCCAAATTAGTTCACGTGGCACACTTTCATATGTCTTTTCAAGGTCAATGAATACCGTATTTGCTTCAAATAAATTAGGTAAATATGAAATTATGAGTATTTTAAATGATATATTTAACATTAAGCTCATTAGTTGCATAAACATATGATACTATCTAAGATTTTATAGGTAAATTATCCATTTAAAAACCTAATCTTTTGACTAAAAATTTAAAATTTATAGATGATATTTTTATTACCATATTTTCGTGACTCTCGTGAAAACTAGTTACTAGCAAATTTATCATGTTTCATTTTATATTAGTTACTTGATTAAATTCTTTTATATCTATCTATCTATTAAAAATTATGTAAATTCAAAACTACATATTGTAAGAACCGTTGGCGTATAAATAAAATAAAACATTTTATTAATCGATTACAATACAGAAATAAATGAAAGCAGTAAAATACAGAACAATTACAACTGTAAAATCAGAATACAAGAACATAAAGATGAAACAAAATATAGAGTGGTTGCGGGTTGTGTTTAACACAGGGCCCTTAAAACAAATATCGAGTCTCCCAGGAGAACTCGTTTTGTTTCCCAGGGTACAACAGCCGGAGCAGTTGTACTGCCGGAGCTGGCTCGAGGACCCGAAGAATACCTCGAAAAGAATAAGAGAAAGATCAAAAGCGTGTAGAGGGAAGTTTGCATAAGTTGCAGTTGTTGCTTGTATGTTCTGCAGTGAATATGATGTTGTATTTATACAACATTTGAGTTTAAACAACCAAAAACGAATTAAATTAGAGAATTAAATTGCATTAAACGTCTTCAATGCACTTTAATTCGTCATTTAATTCTCAGTCAAAACCATTGACTCGTCTGTTTCAAATGCTGAAATGCACTTTAATTCGTCATTTAATTCATAGACACTCTGGTTCGCGCGCGCCACATTGGCTCACTTTCGTGCGCGAGTAGGTCTGCACCACCCTTGCACGCGTTCGCTAGTTTGGCTCACTTTCATGCGCGAGTAGGTCTGCACCACCCTTGCGCGCGTGCGCTAGTTTGGCTCACTTTCATGCGCGCGCACGCCAGTCACATGTGAACCTATACGAGCACGTCACACAGTCGCGACGTATTGGCTCACTTTGGTGCGCCCGCACGCGTCACTTCGGTGTCCATGCGCTAGTGCGCGCAGACCAACCTGGTCATGCTCCGTGTACTAGCGCGCCTGCCTACCATGTCATCCTCCAAGGTTTACCTGCCACCTAGTCCTTGCAGCCCATGTGCTTCACCACACGCGTGCGGTAAAAAATATAAAGGCGGCTCTCAAGCGTTGCGAAGTGCAAAGTGCGCAATCAAAGCGCCACATTGCGGCCATCGCCCACGCCATGCGCCCGTGTGCAAGTGCCAGTGCGAGTTAGGGGCGAGTACACTAGTGTGTGCCTCCATGAAACCATAAGGATGGAGTATTCCCACTTAAATACCCCTTAAGTTTCATTTTTCCTCCTATGTGGGACAATGTATCACTTTTCCATTATTTCAACATTCAATGTTTCAAACACTAAGGTGGTGTTTGTTTCTGGCCACTTATGTCTGCGCCGCGCAGACGCGCGCAGACGTTTGGATGATGCAGCTTGTTTGTTTTCTCGCAGACCTTTCATTAAAAAAGGCCTGCGAGACCTCTTCACCACACAGACATTCACCCATGTCTTCTTGGCACAGACCTCTACCTCTTCTTGGCACAGACTTCTTCTTCTTCCACACCTCCACCCCCACATCCCCGCCACCACCTCCACCACCACCACATCTTCGCCACCACCGCCACCTGATACATCACCACCACCATCATCATCGGAGAGAGATACCGTAGAGAGAGAGGGAGAGACCGTAGAGAGAGAGACTGTAGAGAGAGAGAGAGAAAGAGAAAGAAGACAGAGAGATCAGTGAGAGAGAGATACCGTAGAGAGAGAGGGGGGAGCGGCAGGAGATCATCATCATCAGAGACCATAAAAAAACCCCAAATCGGAGATCATCAAAAAACCCCAAATCGAACCCCAAATCAGAGATCATCAAAAAACCCCAAATCGAAGAGGGAGCGGTGGGTGGTTGTGGTGGTAGATGAAGGCAGACGGGGGGTGGGTGGTTGTGGTTGTTCTTGGCGGTAGATGAGGCCGAGGAGAGAGACACGGTGGTGGCGGTGCTGTAGTGGTGACGGTGGTGTAATGGTGACGGTGGTGGTGGGTTTGCGGTGGTGCTTGGTGGTGGTGATGAAGGCAGAGAGAGGGATCGAGGGAGGAGAGAGATCTGTGGAGGAGAGAGACTGTGTGTTGTGTGTGTGTGAGAAGTGGTTTATGTATAATAAAAAAACAAACCCTCTTCTCCTTGCAGACTGCAGACATTTGGTCCACCTCTTCTCCTACAGAAAAAACAAACACCACCTAAACTTTGAGCATCGATATCTCATTCATTTTAGCTCCGTTTTGAACTCGGTTTAGTTCGTTGCGAAGCTCTTCTAACATAGAACACAAACCCACAAATAAATATATGAAATCTCATTCGTTTCTTATATTTATTTTCAATCTAAAAATAGGAAAAATGCATTTCCTATATTTGTGAAAATTCCTATTTTCACAAAATTTCCAACACATATATTTGAGATTTATTGTAAGTTTGCAAATATTGCTTGCCTTCCATTGCACAATTCTCGATACATAAATACTATTACAGGAGATCCCTATCATTATGGGATATGACTATGATAATGGAATAGCGGGTGACGATTTTTGTAGGTGTAGGCCGAAAGATAAAGTCCCTTTAATGTATCGTAGAATACGTTTCAGAGCATTCATTTGAGAGGTCATGGGAGCATGCATATGTAAACAAATTTGTTGCACGGCATATGAGATGTCGGGCCGTGTGAATGTTAAGTATTGAAGTGCCCCGGCCATGCTCCTGTATTCCGTGATATTGTCCCATGGGGTACCCGAATTTCGGCTCAATTTTTGTTGGGTGTCAACCGGTGTTGCCGCCGGGTTGCAATCCGAAAGGCCCGTTTTTTCCAAGATTTCTCGAGCATATTTTTCTTGTGAAAGGAACATAGTATCACCATGTCTTGTAACCGAGATGCCAAGAAAATAAGTGAGGGGACCAAGATCTTTCATGGCAAATTCTTTGGATAGAAGATCCATAAAGCGGTTCCGTAAGACATCCGAAGAAGTGATTAATAGAATATCATCCACATATAACAAGATAAATGCCATTTGCTTACCATCCTTAAAAATAAAAAGAGAGTGATCACACTGGCTATGACGAAAACCCAACTTTGAAACATAATCCGCGAACCGTTGGTACCATGCCCGAGGTGCTTGCTTAAGCCCGTAGAGAGATCGTTTGAGAAGACAAACGTGGTTCGGATACTGTGGATTACGAAAACCCATTGGTTGATGCATGTATACCGTTTCATTCAAATGACCATGAAGGAAGGCGTTTTTAACGTCAAGTTGGTGAACCGGCCATGAATTTGCGAGAGCTAAGGAGAGAACGGTCCGGATTGTGGCTGGTTTGACCACCGGACTAAAAGTCTCCCCACAATCGATTCCGATTTGTTGAGAACGGCCGTCACATACAAGACGGGCTTTGTACCTTTCGAGTGACCCGTCTGCCTTCTTTTTGTGTCTAAAAATCCACACGCTACGGACAATGTTCATTGTGGGTTGTTTGGGTACTAATTCCCACGTGTTGTTATTAATAAGAGCTCGATATTCATCAAGCATGGCACTTTTCCAGTCAGGATTAGAAAGGGCTTCGGTTGGATTTCTAGGTAAAGGAGAGATGGGTGTAGCGTGAGATGTGTGGAGATTAAAAAATGTTTTTGGTTTCGTTATGCCAGACATAGACCGTGTATGAATGGTTCGGGTTGCGGCGTTGTTATGGGGTGGCTGAGTTGAGTTTGGGGCAGGTTGAGACGTGGGTGGGCTGGGTGGGGATGGTGAGGATGGGTCGATGGATGTGGAATGTTGTGGGCCGATAGGTTGGGAGTTGAAATGTGGGCCGAGATTGGAGGAAGGAGGTAGGCTGGAGTGAGGAGATGGGCCGAGATTGGAGGAAGGAGGTGGGCTGGAGTAAGGAGATGAGTGGAGGGGCTGGAGTGGGGAGTTTAAATGGGGACCGAGAGGTGTTGGGCCAGGGGAGGTTGGGCCAGGAGAGGTTGGGACATTGGTTTGTGAGATGGCAGTGGGGTTAGGTAATGAGCCCCAAATGAGAGGGTGAGTTTCTGTTGATAGGAAGTCGTATGATTGTGTGGGTGGAGAAATTTTTGAGAAAGGAAACAATTGTTCGTCAAAAATGACGTCACGAGATATATGGAGTTGATTGGTTTTAAGGTTATAACATTTGTACCCTCGGTGATTTGAAGGATAGCCCAAAAATACGCAAGGAGTTGAGCGATCCGCTAATTTGTTAATTGTGGATGAGGGTATTAGGGGATAGCAAAGGCAACCGAAGGTGCGGAGGTGGGTATAGGTGGGATGAAGGTTGTAGAGCGAGAAGGTAGGGGTAGAATTGTTTAGTACTTTAGTGGGTAAAATATTTAGGAGATAGGTGGCATGTTCAAGAGCATGAGGCCAAAGGTTATGAGGAGTAGACGATTGAGATAGAATGGTTCGCATAATGTTATTGATGGAACGAATTTTTCGTTCGGCTTTACCGTTTTGAAAGGATGTGTAAGGACAAGAGAAACGAAAGGTCATGCCATTGGTGGTGCAAAATTTATGAAATGACGTATTGTTATATTCCCGCCCGTTGTCACATTGAACACTTTTTATGGGCATGTGGAATTGAGTAGATATAAGTTTATAAAATTCCAAAAATTTAGAGAAAACTTGAGATTTAGACGATAAAGCGTATGTCCACTAGAAATTGGTTTTGTCGTCTAAAAACAAAATGTAATAGCGACAACCTGTAGATGAGAGAACCGGAGAGGTCCACAAGTCACTATGAACTATATCAAATGGTAAATTAGTCGAAGAGCAAGAATTATTAAACGGAAATTTAATATGTTTGCCGAAAACACATGGCTCACAAACATGAGAAAGTTTTGAATTATTAAAAGAAGTAGATAAACTAGGTTTCAAACAACGCAAACTATTAATAGACGGGTGTCCAAGACGGCGATGCCAAGTATCTTGAGACACGGCGACAAAACTTGTGGCTTGAGGATTGGAGACTTGGGCTTGTGGACTTGAAGGTAGAGTGAGCGGGTAAAGATCACCATAGCTATCACATCGGAGGAGTGGCGTCCGTGTGTGGAGATCCTTCACATAAAAACCAAATGGATCAAATTCGACTGAAACATTGTTGTCGGTGGTGAAACGACGGACGGAGATCAAGTTTTTAACAAGTTTAGGTGCGTAAAGAATATCGTTAAGTTTAAATTTTGGAAAAGGGTATGGTAGGGTGTGATTTCCAATCGCATGAACTGGAATTTTAGTGCCATCACCGATGATTATGTTTCGAGCATTAACCTTATTAAAACAAGACGTAAGATTAGAGGGGTTATGTGTCATTATACCTGTAGCACCGGTATCCATGTACCAAGTGTGATCCGGCGGATGGAGATAAAGTTTGTTGAAGGCCTGATCCAATTCAGTAGGAGTGTAGGAAGCTTCTGTCGCAACATAGGCATGAGGTTGGGATGGCCGTGGGCCTAGAAGACCCGGTTGCGAGTTTGGGTTTAGAGTGGTATTGGGCCGATTTGATGGGGCAGTAGGGTAAGGACAGGGTGGTGCGGCCCAAAAGTAAGGAGCCCAAGGTGAAGGTTGGCGACTTGGGTTTGCGGCTGTGGAAGGATTCCATGGGTTTGTGGGCCATGGTGGAAGGGAGGAGGGGTTCCAGTGAGTGTTTTGGTTTCGGCCACGACCTCGGCCTCTGCCGCGGCCTCTGCCACGGCCTCTGCCACGGCCTCTGGTGGGGTTGGTAGATTGTTGGTGAGTGGGGTTTGTGGTGGCAGATTGTGGGTGGGTGGGTGGTGTTTGTGGAGGTGTGAAGAGCCGCGTCATGGGAGACTCGGTTTGCTTTGCTAGTTTCTTCGAGGATGAGTTGAGACCGGGCTTCATAGAATGTAGGGAAGGGTTTAGTGTTTTGTAAGATGGAAGCAATACCCCCGTAGGCTTCATTCAAACCGGAGAGAAGTTGAATGACGAGAGTACGTTCGGTGACCGGGGCGCCGACATTTGCCAATTGGTCAGATAGGACTTTCACTTCTTGGACATAAGCCGCCATGGAAGAAAACGAATCCAGTTTGATATTTGCAAACTTTTGTTGAAGTAGTACGGCCTGGGTGGCTTGATTGTCATGGAAGATGCTTTTCAAGGCCGACCATGCATAGTGGGCCGTTGAGTCCGGTCGCATGATAGTGCACAAAAGATCATTCGAAATGGTTCCATAGATCCATTGAAGGACTATGGCGTCGAGTCGCTTCCAAGCATCATCGTAAACTGGTTCGGTTTGGTTATCTTTTTTTGTTTTGTCTGTGGATGCGGAGGCAGTGGGTTGAGAGGGAGGGGAAAGGTGATCGAGAACTTCAAAAGCACGGCAGTGAATTTTAAAAAGTTCCGCCCAAGATGCATACTGACTGGTGTCAACTTCAAGAGTGATGGGTATGAAGTTTTTGATATTGTTTACAGTTATGGCGGGATAGGTTTTTGGATCCATTGGGTGGGAAAAGAAAAGAGGAGATGGTGGGGTAAGGGCTATCGGCGCAAGAGGGGAGGTGTCAGGATCGAAAAAAAACTTACACTGATACCATGTAAGTTTGCAAATATTGCTTGCCTTCCATTGCACAATTCTCGATACATAAATACTATTACAGGAGATCCCTATCATTATGGGATATGACTATGATAATGGAATATTACTATGATTTTGGTCTATCACCATAAATACAGAAATACATTCTAAATATACAAATATACGGATATATACTAATATTTATAAATACAAAATACAAATTATCATAACTTTATTATTCTAAAAACAGAAATATGATTATACTTCAAAGCAGACTTGTTATCACTAAAAACATAAATATGATTATACTTCAAAGTAGACTTGTTATCACTGATATGATCAGTGTTGCAAAAGTCGTTAGGCGGTCCTTAGTCGGCCGACTGGGGAGTTGGGAGTAATCGGAGTATTCGGAGAGTACTCGGGGAGTACGCGGACATGATAAATATAAAGAAAATTAATTGGTGTATATTATATATATGTTAAAAGAAGCATAATTCATGTCAAAATGAGAATAATTTAAAATGAAACATGTTTGAAGTTCAAATCTCACCGAGTATAAGGCCGAGTAGTTCGAGTAAAAGGCCAAGTAGGCCGAGTAGTCCGAGTACAAGTCTAAGTAGGCCGAGTACAAGTCCGAAGTATTCTGAATACAAGGCCGACTAGCCTGAGTACAAAGCCGAGTAGTCCGAGTACAGGCCGAGTAGGCCGATTTTGACCGCCGCCGACTAGTCAAGTCCGACTAGGGTAAACTTGCCTCGGAGGTGGTCCGAGGACCGAGTACTCGCCGAGTACAAGGCCGAGTAGGCCGACTTTTACAACAATGCATATGATTATGTGAATTAATATATGTCCAATATTATATATCACACAATGCAAATCAAATTATATATCGGATGAGTAAATGTTAGAAAAATGAAAGTTGGCTGCTTGCCAACCTTTTGGGGTTTAGAGAGAAAATTGTGGTGAGAGCGTTGACCACGACCTTTTGAATGGTCAACCGTTGGCTTTAATTTGGCCAAACCTTGTTATTAAGAACATTACAAAATACAAATTGTTATTCTATTGGTAGATTATTTAATTTTTCAAGCTTAATATACAGTGCATGTGGCAAGAGTTCCATTCGATAAATGGTTTCAAAGGAATTAACTAAAACCTATGTATGGTATTGAGAGATGAGATTAAATTACAATAAACACATATTCAAACGTCTAGAAGTAACTTCCCAACAAAACAAAACACAATAAATAGTTTTTTGTGTTATGTTATAGCTAGATGACATGTATATTTTGTAGGAATCCGTTCGTGTAAAAAATAAATAAAATAAATTATTAACTTGAATAACAGAAAAATTACAGAATGTAAATTGAAGTACAATACAATTACAACTGAACAATTAGAAATACAAGAATAGAAAACACGAACAGACGAAACTGTTCTTGGCTGAGGATCGTGTTAAACACGGGTCCCTTAAAACAAATTTCATGTCTCCTAGGAGAACACGTTTGTTTCCAGGATACAACAGCTGCAAGCAGTTGCACTGCCGGTCTTGACTCCAACCCGAAGGTGTACCTCGAACTCTTGAAGATGAAGAAGAAAAATTCAGTGATGAGAGATTGTTAGAGCTGGTAAATTCAGTTTTCTTGTCTTCAATAGGATGCTCCTATTTATACTAGCTAGACTTGAAGAAACTGAAAAACAAATTTAATGGGAGAATTAAACTGCATTAAACGTCTTCAATGCACCTTAATTCGTCATTAAATTCTCAGTCAAACGCATTAACTCTGTCAGTTTCGAATGCTGAAAACGTAACTGCACTGCAGTAACTGCTACTGGAAGCTTCAGCGCGTGCGCGCGCGCAAGCCACACTGGTGCGCGCGCCCAGGTGTGCACGCCATGCGTGGTGCGTCCTCTTGGCTCACTCCCATGCGCGCATGCGCCTCACTGACTCAGGTCCATGCGCGCGTGCGCCACGTCACCTGTGAGCCTCTACGAGCGCGCCACACAGTCGCGCCGTTTTGGCTCACTTTGGTGCGCCGCGCATGACACCTCCGGACCCATGCACCATGCGCAACCGCGCGCCTCCGTGCCACGTATACCCGCACGCGCTTCGAACCTGCACTCCACTTGGTCCCTGCAGCCTATGAGATCCACCACGCGCACGTGGTCAAAAATACAAAGGCGGCTCTCAAGCGGCTCGCGGCGATGCGAGCGTGCGAAGTGCAAAGTGCGCCATCAAAGCGCCACATTGCGCCTCATCGCCCACGCCACGCGCGTGCGCGCGAGCTCGAGTTAGGGTGCTCCGCACCCTTCGCGAGTACACTAGTGAGTGCTCCCATGAAACAATAAGGATGGAGAGATCCTACTTAAATACCCCTTTAAGTTCCATCTCTCATCCGATGTGGGACAAGGTGCTACTTTCCCACATTTTCAGCATTTCAAGTTTTAAACACCAAACTTTGAGCATCGATATCTCATTCATCTTAGCTCTGTTTTGGACGTGGTTTAGTTCGTTGCGAAGCTCTTCCAACATAGAACACAAACCCACTAATAAATATATAACACCCGCTCATTTTATTATATTTATTTCTAGTCCAAAATAGGAAAAAACATTTTCCTATATTTGTGTAAATTGCTATTTTCACAAATTTTCCAACAATCCCCCACATGAATAGAAATCGATCTATCAAGTTTCAATGATACACGTTCAACAGTTGAGTATTGCAAGATAGGTAGGTGTAACCTTTGAACCTCCTTTTGTGAAGCATACTTAGCCTCCTAGGGTCTTGTAGACGCGGTGTCCTTGAACAATCCCCCATTTATGTAGGCGACAATATACATTCACGCAATACTCTCCCTAGTCGAGTTAAGACCTCATGGTTGTGTCCGTTCATGGTCATGGAACACGTTCCTGGTTCTGCGAGAGCTCTAGGATTTGCGCCTCCCCACAAATCCATTTGAAGCGACCCCACTTCTCTCTAACATAGGTGATTCCTCTGAATCATTAAAAGCATCATGGTTAATTTGGATTTCCTCTAAATCCTTAACCTCAACATGCTTAACCTTTCCTTCATGTCACTGATTGGAATGGACTAGGAAGTATACAACTCCCTTTATGAATTTTGGGGCACCCCCCACAGTGACTCCCTTTGGGTTTATGATTAAGTTTGCCTATTGAACCTAGATCTTGGGATCTCCAGTCAAGTAGGTTAGGTTTCCCTCATATTCCCTTCATCTATGGGCTTTAGTCCCATTCCTCTTGACAACCTATACACCTTATCTGTGCTTAAGCCTTTTGTTAACGGGTCCGCAATGTTATCATTTGACCTCACATAGTCAACTGAGATAACACCCGTTGAGATAAGTTGTCGCACCGTGTTGTGTCTACGTCGAATGTGCCTTGATCTGCCATTGTACATCATGTTTTGTGCTCTAGCAAGAGCAGACTGATTGTCACAATGTATGCAAATCGCCGTCAACGGCTTTGGCCATCTTGGAATATCTTCCACAAATTAACGTAGCCACTCCGCTTCTTCCCCGCTTTTATCTAAAGCGACGAATTCTGATTCCATCGTAGATCTAGCTATAACCGTTTGCTTGGAAGACTTCCAAGCTATAGCTGCGCCAGCAAGTGTAAACACATATCCACTTGTCGATCTATGATCTTTTATATCCGATATCCAGTTCGCATCAGTGAATCCTTCGATCACTGCTGGATCACGGGTATAATGCAATCCATAGTCTCTCGTGTATCTTATGTATCTAAGCACCCTCGTGATAGCTTTCCAATGATCCTCGCTCGGATTACTGGTGTATCTACTTAGCCTGCTCACAGCGTACGCTAAGTCGGGTCTAGTACATGTCATTAGATACATGAGACTACCAATGATCCTTGAGTATTCTAACTGAGAAACACTCTCGCCTCTATTCTTCCTTAGGCGTTGGGTATTATCAATTGGAGATCGAGCTATACTCGTATCGACCGAATTGAATTTCCCAAGGATCTTGTCCACATAGTGAGATTGACTCAACACAAGACCATTTTGGGTTCTAGTGATTTTTACTCCAAGAATCACATCCGCGAGACCCATGTCTTTCATGTCAAACCTCGCTTTCAACATGTCTTTCGTTGAGTTGATCATCTTATCATCACTCCCAATGATAAGCATATCATCTACATAAAGACATAGAATCACATAACCTCTTGGTGTGTCTTTAAAATAAACACACTTGTCGCACTCATTTATTTTGAAACCATTGTCAATCATGACATGATCAAACTTTTGGTGCCATTGTTTTGGAGCTTGCTTCAAACCATACAAAGACTTGACCAATTTACATACTTTGCCCTTGTTTCCAGGGGCAGAAAAACCCTCGGGTTGTTCCATGTAAATTTCTTCTTCTAAATCGCCATTTAGAAATGCGGTCTTTACATCCATTTGGTGAACTTCCAAATTTCTTAGAGCCGCAATTGCAAGAACCAATCTTATAGAGGTTATTCGCGTAACAGGCAAGTAAGTATCAAAGTAATCTAGACCCTCCTTTTGTCTAAATCCTTTGATCACTAACCTTGCCTTGTATTTATCAATACTTCCGTCAGCTTTCATCTTCCTTTTGAATATCCAACGATATCCAAGTGGTTTGCAACCAGGTGGAAGATCTACTAACTCCCAAGTATGATTTTGCAATATAGAATCAATTTCATTCTTAATTGCTTCTTGCCATTGAGGTCCTTCCGCGGAGGTAACCGCTTCGCGGTAGGTATTGGGCTCACCCTCAACCATATAGCTCATGAAGTCTGGACCAAAAGATTTTTCAACCCTTTGTCGTTTACTTCGTCTAAGCTCACCCTCCTCGACCTCGGGGCGTTCATGTCTTTCATCTATCCTCGTAGATGAACTTGGTCCTGCTTCATCTAACCATGTAGATGAACTTGGACCTGCTTCATCAAACGCTCTTGATGAAGGCGCATGTGTTTGTCCTAACATAGGAAACACATTCTCAAAATATGAGACGATATTAGGATTTGCCTCCATGATAGTGTGTTTGTGTACATCGGGATTCTTGGATTCATATACAAGAAAACGATGCGCACTACTTTGATGTGCATATCCAATGAAAATGCAATCAACAGTTTTGGGTTCTATCCTAAGAGCCTTAGGAGGTGGTACAATCACCTTAGCTAGGCACCCCCACACTTTCAAGTATTTGTACGAAGTCTTCCTTTTTCTCCATAACTCATATGGAGTTTCGTCCCTATTTTTCAAAGGTATCTTGTTCAAAAGATAGTTTGCTGAGAGAATGGCGTCCCCCCACATTTCTCGGTTCACTCCCGAGCTTATCAACATGGATTTCATCATTTCTTTCAATGTGCGGTTTTTACGTTCCGCAACGCCATTTGATTGTGGAGAATAAGGTGGTGTACACTCATGTACAATGCCACTTTTTGCGCATAAATCGGCAAAAGGTGCAACATATTCACCTCCTCGATCGCTTCTCAAAGCTTTTATCTTCTTTTTAAGTTGATTCTCAACTTCGTTTTTATACAAGATAAACTTCTCTATTGCTTCGTCTTTACTCTTAAGTAAATACACGTAGCAATATTTCGTACAATCATCAATAAACGTGATGAAGTACTTATTTCCTCCACGCGTGGGAACCGCTTTTAAATCACACACATCGGTATGAATTAAATCAAGGGGTTCGGTTATTCGTTCAACCGATTTAAACGATGATCTCGTAAGTTTGGATTCAACACATGTCTCGCATTTGTGATTGGACTCGATATGGAATGTTGGTATCAAGTTTAATTTAATTAAACGTCGTAAGGAATTAAAATTTACATGCCCTAGTCTACCATACCAAACATTAGAAGACTCAATCATGTAAGTAGAAGTAGAAATTTCATTCAAACTTTTGTTTTGGTTAACAACCATTACATTCATTTTAAACATACCATTAAGGGCATAGCCCTTTCCAACAAACATTCCACGTCTAGACAAGACAAAATTGTCCGATTCAAACACTAGACGAAATCCAAACTTGTTGAGCATCCATCCCGACACGAGATTCTTCCGTATCTCTGGGACATAAAGCACATTTGTCAAGGTAAGCTCCTTGCCCGAAGTTATCTTCAAAACGACCGTGCCTTCCCCCTTGATGCTTGCGGTAGCTTTATTCCCCATATAAAGCTTTTCTTCACCCGAAGCTTCCTTGAATGTAGAGAAAAGAGCCTTGTCTCCACAAACATGGCGGGTTGCACCCGTGTCAACGAACCATCCTTTTGGGTTTTCACCCATTGCGTTGACTTCTTCAATCATAGCCGCTTCCTCGGTTATCATTGCGATTAGAGGCATACCATCCTCATCAACCATATGCGCACGCTCACGCTTAGGTTTGTTGCATTGATTAGCCCGGTGCCCCGTCTCGTTACAATTGTAACAAATACCTTGGAAAGGCGCAGGCTTCTTTTTCACAGCCCCCTTTTTAGGTCCAAGGTTGCTAACCTTTGCTTTCCCTTTGTTGTCCTTTTTACCCTTGCCCTTCTTGGCCTTTGAGGATTCCCCAATTTCCACCATATTTGCTTTAGCCGAAGCTTGCAAAATGGTCCCTTTTTGGGCTACCCTGTTTTCTTCTTCTATACGAAGACGAAGAACAAGATCCTCGACTGATATTTCCTTTCGCTTGTGTTTAAGATAATTCTTAAAATCCAACCAAGCAGGAGGTAATTTCTCGATCATGGCTGCCACTTGAAACGTTTCGCTGAGTACCATTCCCTCAGCATGGATGTCATTAAGTATAATTTGCAACTCTTGGACTTGGTTCATAACAGACTTGTTATCAACCATTTTAAAGTCCAAGAAACGGGCGACAACAAATTTCTTTGTTTCCGCATCCTCCGTTTTGTACTTTTTCTCCAAGGACTCCCATAATTCTTTGGAAGTCTTGATATTATAGTACACATTATACAAAGCATCCGAGAGACCGTTGAGTACGTAGCCTCGACATATAAAGTCCGAGTGCTTCCACGCCTCTACCGCGCTCAGAGCCTGAGCATCGGTCTCCCCTTCCGCAGGTTGGGGAACGGTCTCCGTCAAGAACCTCGCAAGGTTCATGGTGGTCAAGTAGAAGAACATCTTCTGTTGCCACCTCTTGAAGTGGAGACCCGAGAACTTCTCGGGTCGTTCAGCATGATTCGCCACTGTGGTCGCTCCCACAGTGTTGGCAGGGGTACCGACAACAACGTTGACGTTGGTATTTTCAGTCGACATTCTGAAAAATTCCACAAAACCAAGTTAATAAAATAATAAATGTGCTAATTTATTATTTATCCAATATAAAGAGTTTTTGAAACCACCGTGCAGCTTCTAAGTCCTACTTTGAAGACTACAACAGTAAGTTTTTAGAACTCAGCGACAGAAGGAGTAGAAACAGAGTTCTGTTTTGACAAAGTCGCTACTTTGAATCAAAACAGAGAAAAACCTTTTAAAACACAACCTGCTGTGAGAAAAAAAATTGAAATCACAGCAGAGAAGTTTTTGATTCTACACGAACGGTGTTTTAAAATTTGTTTTAAGATTGTAGGAATCCGTTCGTGTAAAATAAATAAAATAAATTATTAACTTGAATAACAGAAAAATTACAGAATGTAAATTGAAGTACAATACAATTACAACTGAACAATTAGAAATACAAGAATAGAAAACACGAATAGACGAAACTGTTCTTGGCTGAGGATCGTGTTAAACACGGGTCCCTTAAAACAAATTTCGTGTCTCCTAGGAGAACACGTTTGTTTCCAGGATACAACAGCTGCAAGCAGTTGCACTGCCGGTCTTGACTCCAACCCGAAGGTGTACCTCGAACTCTTGAAGATGAAGAAGAAAAATTCAGTGATGAGAGATTGTTAGAGCTGGTAAATTCAGTTTTCTTGTCTTCAATAGGATGCTCCTATTTATAGTAGCTAGACTTGAAGAAACTGAAAAACAAATTTAATGGGAGAATTAAACTGCATTAAACGTCTTCAATGCACCTTAATTCGTCATTAAATTCTCAGTCAAACGCATTAACTCTGTCAGTTTCGAATGCTGAAAACGTAACTGCACTGCAGTAACTGCTACTGGAAGCTTCAGCGCGTGCGCGCGCGCAAGCCACACTGGTGCGCGCGCCCAGGTGTGCACGCCATGCGTGGTGCGTCCTCTTGGCTCACACCCATGCGCGCGTGCGCCTCACTGACTCAGGTCCATGCACGCGTGCGCCACGTCACCTGTGAGCCTCTACGAGCGCGCCACACAGTCGCGCCGTTTTGGCTCACTTTGGTGCGCCGCGCATGACACCTCCGGACCCATGCACCATGCGCAACCGCGCGCCTCCGTGCCACGTATACCCGCGCGCGTTCTGCCACGTCACGCGGCGATGCGAGCGTGCGAAGTGCAAAGTGCGCCATCAAAGCGCCACATTGCGCCTCATTTTCCACGCCACGCGCGCGAGCGTGTGCGAGTTAGGGTGCTCCGCACCCTTCGCGAGTACACTAGTGAGTGCTCCCATGAAACAATAAGGATGGAGAGATCCTACTTAAATACCTCTTTAAGTTCCATCTCTCATCCGATGTGGGACAAGGTGCTACTTTCCCACATTTTCAGCATTTCAAGTTTTAAACACCAAACTTTGAGCATCGATATCTCATTCATCTTAGCTCCGTTTTGGACGTGGTTTAGTTCGTTGCGAAGCTCTTCCAACATAGAACACAAACCCACTAATAAATATATAACCCGCTCATTTTATTATATTTATTTCTAGTCCAAAATAGGAAAAAACATTTTCCTATATTTGTGTAAATTGCTATTTTCACAAATTTTCCAACATATTTTTATAAATATATGTTGTTTAGCAAGGGCGGATCCAGCTCACATTTGTGGGTTCCCAGAAACCCAGTATGTTTGGAAGAAACGAAAAAAGTTAGTAAGAACTTTGTAGAATTTAGAAAAAAATTAGTGAGATTAAAGAGAATTTACCAAAAGAAACCCATTAGAATAAAATCTTGCATCCGACACTGTTGTTTAGTAACTAAATTAGTATGACACCAGTTGAATAATTTGAAAGCACAAAATCACTTTAAAAACAAAACACAAAAATAAATACTAAGACGAAGCTTGGTTAAGCCTTCTATATCATTAGAAGATATTAAGAAAAATTAAATTTTCATTCTGAAATATTATTAGCGTGTTTTTACATATATACAATGGATGAGAAAACGTTATGACTAAGACCATGTGTAGTGGTGGAACAAAATAATGCCCCCACCATGGGGCATTATTCGACACGTGTCATCACAGTCAGCATGGGACATTATTGCAAAAATGGTGTAGTGGAGCATTATTCCAATAACGCCCATATTATTTTTAATGAAAAAAAAGGCACACGAAATACAACCATTTTCAAAAGTTGTCAGAGACATGTGGGTAAGTGATTGGTGGGTCAACAATTCCACAAACCAATTCAGCGTTTTAATTATAACGCCAACAACAAATTTAAAAAAAAAACGCCGGACAACGCCGGGTGTAATGGGGTGGGGGGCGTTTTGGGGCGTTTTTTTTAATTTTTTTTAAAAATACTGCCCCACTACGGGTGGTCTAAGTATGCTTACAAAAGTGTCATTCAAGTCACGAATAATCTTTTTCATGAAAATATATAAAGCAAATTGTATAAGATTTTGTAGAAGATGTTAATCAAATGAACAAATTTTGTTTAAAAAAAAACAAACCAAACAGCATGAACAAAGGCGCCGTAAGAATTACGAAAAGTCAAGTCTTTGAATAGAAAAAGACCATTGGCCCAGAGATAAGAAACCACTTCCTTCTATTGGTCAGTAGTGAGACCTTTCCTTATATAGAAATTATAATATATTATATTAAAACTCCTTGTATATTATATTATTATGTTTCATAATCATAATATATCCATAAGTGTGGTTTAAGTGGATGGAATGGACAATGCATTGCTTTCTCATCGCAAGCAGAAAATATGATATTTAATCATAAGAAATAACAATGGCTAGTCAAAAACCATAATAGTGAACACCGATACTGTTTTTGATAATGGCAGAATACCAGCAATGATGTTTAGTTACAAGCATTTGGGTTCGTCATGGTACCACAACGATAACGTCACCCGCTATGGCCTACGATAACTAAAAAACTCTCACTTTTGAATACGATTCCGTTTCAAAAAAAGTCTACACCGGAACATTCACAAAAAGAAAATCACGCATTCAGTTTTTTAAGTTAACAAACGAAAATTACTAAAAAACGAGATTCTCATAATAAATATGTATAAGGCTTCATTTATTTTGATCGTTAAGATTTTGACACATGAGTCCCAACAATATTAACTTTTAACATTTAATCGCTAAAACTTTTGACAAAATAGTCACATAATATTAACTTTTGTTATATATTTTGTGTATAACCAGGGGCGGATCTTAGTGGAGCAGTGGCAGGGCCACGGCCCTGGCAAGTTTTTCGGTCGTAGTGCTAATTTTCCGCATTTCGATCGAAATTTTGTATATATACTATGTTCGGCCCTGGCAAGTTTTTCGGCCGTAGTGCTAGTTTTAGTGTCCGTGTCTTTCGGCCCTGGCAGGTTCAAGGGCAAGATCCGCCACTGTGTATTACATTCAGTTATTACCGAAAGAAAAAACCCCGACGGTTAATAAACAACTTTTAAGGGTGAAGGGAGTGGTGCGGGAAACCACTCGGCAAAGGTGTTTGCCGCGCGGCAACACCGCCGCCGGCCACCTTTGCCGCTCGGCAAACCAAACAACTCAGTATACCTTTGCCGAGTGACCAAAGAAGAGAGAGAGGGGGGCAATAATGATTGGAGCATGATTGGAGCATGTTTTTCCGTGCTACGGCGACTGGTGGCGGTGGTGGTGTTGCTACGGCGGTGGTGAACAGGAGGTGGTGGAACCGGTGGTGGTGAACAGGAGGTGGTGGTGGTGAACAGGAGGTGGGGAACCGGTGGTGGTGAACAGGAGGTGGTGGTGGCGAGTGGTGATGGAGGTGGAACCGGTGGTTGTGGAGGTGATAAGGGTGGGTTGATTTTGAGGGTGGTGGTGGTGGAACCGGTGGTGGTGGTGGTGGTGAAGGGGTGTTTAAAGATAAAAAAATAAAAAAAGTTTGCCACTTTCAAGTGTCTACACCACTGCCAACACTTTTTACCAAAGTTTAAACTCTTCACACTTGCTGACATGGCACAGTCTGATTGGTCCATTTTAAAGTTTGCCACTTTCACCTGTTTAACCACTCCCTTCACCCTAAGTTACTTTCCATCGCAAAAAGATAAGTGGGAATCGAACCAACACTCCAATGGTCAAATGCTACCAAAAAAATTAAAATAAATACATATGTAAAGTATGTAGAAAAGAGAGTAAACTGCCTTAAAGACATGCAAAGTACAAGATTCTTTATGTTTTTTGCTTCATCATATCCGATGGTATGCGCATCATCAGTACATGAATGTGTCATGCTCATGCATCAATCATGAGCATCATTAGATTCCCATGAGTTAAAAATCTTTCTTTTACCTTGTATACGTTTTATTCTAGAATAGGCAAAAAGACAAAAAGAAAAGAAAATCATATACCTTTTCTTTAAATAGATACTAAAAACATTACAGAAATATTTCTGAAAGAGCCACTTCTAGTTGTGTATATACTAACATACATGTATTAACTTTATTTCGCTTGTGGTATGTTGTGTCTCTCTATCTAAGAAGTGAAGGTTTCAATTCATGTAAAGTGTGAGTATATATGGTTTTAAAGAAGTATTTAAAATAGGTTAGTTTGTCGTAAAAAAATCAAAATAAATACATATGTAAAGTAAACTGTATATTAGGCGAAAAATAGAAACTCAAAGGAGACGAAAAAAATTGATTTACGAAAGAAATACTAAATAGGCCAATACGCTAAAATAAATTAGATACTTTGTTTTTGTAAAGCCCTTTCTATGTTTAATAACGTATAACTATATAAAATTATTATTATTATTATTATTATTATTATTATTATTATTATTATTTTCTCAAAACATTGAGGACTATCCTAATTTTATTGTCGAAATAGAAAAGACAAACGGATGGTTAAACACTAGCAATTAGTTGGAAGACACTGTGTTTCAAAAGTTGCAACAAAATTTGATATTGGTTCAGTGTTTCTACATTAAAGCAAATGTGGTCTTTTGACATGCCATTTCATAGTTTTGAGATATAATGATATTTAGACTAATGAAAGTGTAAAAATGTTAACCAATTTCTCGCTATTATTCTATAATCTCTTTTACGATTAGTTGGATTCATGTAAGTTAGGATTTATTGTCTCATTTTGTATGTGGTCTTTAATTAACTCACAAGTCACATGTATTTATCAGCTTGTACATCCAAAAGTGAGACAACAAATTATTTCTTTATTTTTTTTAAACAACAAAGGTACCCTACTTTATAGTAATTAGTGACGAGACTCTCTTTGAGAGACATATATCTCTACTAAATGGGCTAGCTCGACGTTAACCTTTATATATATATGTTTTTTTCGTTATTGTTTTAGAAAGTACATATAATTTATAGTAAAAATCAAAGAAAGTGGATAAGCACGCTAAAGCTTGCGCAGAGAACCAACATGTCTTTATCCCTTTTGCCTTTGATACTTTTGGCTCCCTAGCGCCAGAAGCCATCAACTTCTTGACGAGGGTTCAACGGGTTATCCACAACAATTGTTCGACCCCAAGGGGGCAGGGGTTTGTGTTCGGGAGGTTGGGGTTTGCAATTCAGAAAGGGTTGGCGGCGCAGCTTGTTGCCCGTCTACCTTCTGTTTTGATGTAACTTAACAAGTTTTAGAATTATTTAGGAATATTATTCACCAAAAAAAAAAATCTATTTTGTTACTCTTATCGTTATTTATTTATTCAATCTACTAAATAAAGGTGAATAGGTCCAAACTGTTATCTTAAGAGTATGATGTAAGCTAGACAAATTCAAACTTATTTTTAATTATAATTATAAAGATGAACAAAAATGGTCGCTTATCAATCTTGAATCACATGCTGATATTATTAAATTGTCACTAGACACTAGCACCACTTGTTAAGAAAACGAATTTTAAAGTTATATTAACATATATAAAATAATGGACAATCGAATATACATGTTGAAATAGTGTGAAGCTTGTTATTATTTGATAAACCACGTACTATTATTTTCAACAACGTTCTTATTCAATAAAAAACATCAAAAAGGAATGGGTTATTGGATTTTATCACCCGCAACTATTGGCCTTTGGCCGATGACACCCGCAACTAACACTTTGACACCCGGCACCCCCAACTTGTCTTTTTGTTTGCACTGACACCACTAAGTTAAATATTCTCTAACGTGGTTAGTTATTTGTCCGACGTGGCACCATTTTGCTGATTGTACATGCTGATGTGGATGATGAGGTGTAATGTCTCATTTATATACCCTACCTTACATCATAATCTCAGTCATCACCTTCACCCAACATCGCGATCATGACATGAAGCCAATGGAGCCCTAATCTGCCGATTGTAAGGTAACAGTTCTTGAAATTACTCATTTATTTGAGATGTCTTCAACCATAGATGTTATGCTATGGATTGGCGGTCACATTGAGGTAGGATTTGGTCAAGCACAGTATGTAGGAGGTGATTCAAAGCTTGTTAAAGTAGATGTAGACCACATTTCTTACTTTGAACTTGTAGATTATGCCATGGAAACCGGTTTTTACAGTTCTAGAAAATTTCATATGTATGGGTTGGATGCTGATGATGGGGGACTTAATCACTTTGAGAGTGATAAAGATGTGTTGCACTTGGCCGGTAAGGTTATGACATGGAAGGAACCATTTATGGAAGTCCTGATCCAACCAGAGTGAAACTGAGGACGAGTTGCATGAAACTAATGATGCAGTGGGTGCACATATAGAGGGGTACAATAGCTACGAGGAATCAGATGGTGACATTCTTACACCCGGTGAAAGTGAGGACGATGATATCAGGGGTAAGAAGTATAAGGAAGCTGCTCCATCTGTAACTGAAGAAACTAACTGGAAGAAATTCATTTGGAAGGTAGGAACAAGGTTTGCATCAAGGGATGCCTTCAAAGAGGCAGTGAGAAGGTATTCAGTGACTAATGGTAGGAATTTGATCCTTGCTAAGAGTGAGAAGGGCAACTGTGGTCGTATAGTTGTCAAGTGTATAGAAGGGTGTCCATTTTTCTTATTGTGCTCACTGCATAAGGGTAAGGAGTCTTATATGGTTAAAAGAGTGAAGAATAAACATTCTTGCCAAAGGAACATGATAAAGAACAGACAATTAACAGCAGGATTTATAGCTAATGAGTTCCTACCATTGTTTAGATCCAAGCCCAATTGGTCAGCTAAGGAGATTGTATTGGCTGTAAAACAGAAGTATAAGGTCATAATTACTAAGTGGTTAGCTTACAAGGCTAAATCTTGTGCTCATAAGAAGTTGCATGGATCAATGAGGGATCGTTATAGTAAAATTGGTGCATACATGGATATTTTGAATAAAACAAATCCAACATCAACGTTTGTTCTTGTAACTGCACCACCAGGTTTTATCAATCTAGATCCAACAGCCACATGTGAAACATTCTTTAGGTTATTTGTATGTTTTGATGGTGTCAAAAACGGATTTTTAGCCGGATGCAGGAAGGTGTTATGTTTAGATGGTTGTTTTCTGAAGACATTTTTGGGGGGAATGTTATTAACTGCTGTTGGTAGGGATGCTAACGATCAGATGTATCCTTTGGCATGGGCAGTGGTTGAAGGGGAGACCAATGATAGTTGGGAATGGTTCATGGAAGAGCTCAGGAAGTGTTTGGGAATAAATGATGGTGGGGAAGCATGGACATTCATATCAGATCAGCAGAAGGTACCACTTTTCTATGATGATCACTAGAAATACCTTTGTCATATTCTGCAGAGTATTAACACTTATGATATTCATATGCAGGGTCTATTGAATGCTGTTGCACTAATATGGCCAAGGGCAGAGCATAGAAACTGTGCAAGGCACATCTATGCTAACTGGCACAAGACATTCAAGGATGAGGAGTTGAAGGAACTGTATTGGAAAGCTACAAGGGCTTATTGTGAACCTGAGTACATTCAAGCACTTGATGAGATGAGATCAATCAACCCTGATGCAGTAGAAGCATTATTGAAACAGGATAAAACTTGTTTCAACAGGTGCTACTTGAAAACTCACACTAAATGTGATGTAATAGTGAACAACATGGCAGAAACATTCAATGGTTACATCATCAATGCAAGGTCAAAGCATATTATTCACATGTTAGAGGATATCAGAATTCAGATCATGAGTAGGTTAGTGACAAAAAAAAAACAGAAATGGCTGCCAAAGATGTTGTCATCTGCCCTAACATACAGGAAAAACTTGAGTTTTCCAAGAGTAAAGCTTTCAGGTGTGAAGTGTACCCCTCATCTCATGAAGTTTTCCAAGTAAGAGACTTTGATGATGTATCTGTTGACTTGGATAAGAGAACCTGCACATGTAGAAAGTGGGAACTTATGGGATATCCATGTAAGCATGTGTGTGCTGTGGCTGGGTTTTTACATAAGAATGCAGAAGATTATGTGGACCAGTGTTACCACAAAGATACATACATGAAGATCTATGACTTCACAATCCCTCCATTGCCAAGTGAAAAATATTGGCCAAAGGTTGATTATCCACTGGATCCACCTCCAATAAAAGTTGCTCCTGGTAGGCCTAAGAAGAACAGAAAGAGAGACCCTCATGAGGATCCTAAAAAAGCCAGGAAAACTAACTAAGCATGGGGTTATAATGACATGTGGTATTTGTGGAGCAAGAGGTCATAACAAGAGAAGATGTGCTGAAAAAGGGAACATCAATACAGGTGGTATTTAGTGTAGATCTCTAATTATGCTAACTAATGTTGTAGACCTCTAATTATGCTAACTAATGTCATTTTATTGCTCATAGCTGAACCTGGATCAAAGAGAAAGAAGGGGAACATAAGGAAGAGAAAGTCAACACAGCAGTCAACACAACAGTCAACTCAACAATCAACTCAATAGCAGTCAACTCAGCAGACAAGTCAACTCAACAGCCAACCCACCAGTCAAAGAGGGGGCAAACTGTCAGCTAAAAGAGGAAGACCTAGAGGGAAGGGCAACAGAGAAGGATGTGCTTAGTTGATGAATGTTTAACTTATGTTTGGACAATTTAGTGTTTTGTAATGCCTCTTTTGGACAAGAATCATGTAGGCTTAATGTTAAGTAATGAAACTATGTAATGTAATGACTTAATGTGGTATGTAATGTTTTGGTTAGTTAATATTAATGATGCAGGGGTAATTTGGTCATTTTACAGGTGTGGTATATATATGCAGTGGGTTATATGAGCTTTAAAGCATGCAGGGGTAATTTGGTCATTTTACAGGTGTGGTATATATATGCAGTGGGTTATATGAGCTTTAAAGCTTGCAGGGGTAATTTGGTCATTTGACAGCTGTGGTATGTATATGCAGTGGGTTATATGAGCTTTAAAGCTTGCAGGGGTAATTTGGTCCTTTGACAGTTGTGGTATGTATATGTCAGGTCTGTGTATATGACAGGTGTTTAAGAAATGGGTCAAAACAGTTGTGGTCATTTGATCAGTTTGGAGCTGTGGCATTTGATCAGTTTGGAGCTGTGGCATTTGATCAGTTTGGAGCTGTTTGTTCATTACCATATCACTAATATGGGTCAAACAGACAACTGTTTGCTGCACATATATGTTTGGTGATTACCAAATGACTAATATGGGTCAAAACAGATATTGGTCACTTATGTTTGGCTGCACTTTGGTTTGGTTATCACAAAAACATGACAAAAGGGTCAAAAGTGACAACTGTTTGCTGCACTTATGTTTGGTCATTACCTAATCACTAATATGGGTCAAAACAGATGTTTGGTCACTTATGTTTGGCTGCACATTGGGTCAAAACAGACAGCTGTTTGCTGCACTTATGTTTGGTGATTACCAAATCACTAACATGGGTCAAAACAAACCACTGTTATGACAAATGTTTGGCTGCACTTTGGTTTTGTAATTACCAAATCATGACAAATGGGTCAAAACAGACTAAACAACTGTCATGACAAATGGGTCAAAACAGACTAAACAACTGTCATTAATAACTTCAATATTGTACAACCTAATTAAATCACTTGTTCAAAATGTACATCCATAATGCAATGACAAAACACATAGTAAACAGAAATGGTTGCTTCCACATGGACTTTTTGCCAAGAATTTGTCTTTTCAGCATCGTGTTCTCTTCGATTAGCAACTTGTTCTGCAATTCCAAGTTCTCCTTTTTCAGTTTTTGATAACTGACTGGACTTGAACTACAATTTGAATGTGCTTTGAAAAATTTGTCGAAATCTTGTTTCCACATAAAGAACTTGCAATCGGATAACTACAAAACAATATACCAACCTCAGTTTCAACAAGAATTTAAGTTCAATCCATAAGTAAACAACTTACAGGCCATTGAGGGCAACCATAAAATTGATCACCATGTCGAACACTTTTAGGACCAGCGATGCGAAGAACAGCAACAACTTCATGATGACAATACAAGTTTCCATCCAAATCAACCTTGAACAATTTAGGGGTTCGGTTCACACTCCATGATGAATTGGAAGATGAACTCATCTCGATTAGGGTTTCTGTGGGATGAATCGATGATGTAACACCCCAAAACCCGAATGTTTATATTCGTTAAATGTTATGATGTGGTGCATCAAGAAATGAATGACTGGGTTATTTAACCAAGTTAACAAAAGGGTAAAAATAATAAAAAGAAAGAAAGTTGTGCCCATTTATAATTAGTGGCAACTTGAGGGGTTAAAGTGGGTTAAGTTGAAAGTTGATTTAACAAATAAAGATTTACACACACAAACACACACACGATCGTGTGTTCTAGAGAGAGCAGGAGCTCTCATGAAGTCAAAACCCTAACTCCCTCTAATCCAACAAATTGGAAGGGTAAATGAAGCTCAAATTCAGAACCGAACACGAATTTGTGATCACCTACACTAGGGGATCATAAGGTATGTCTTAGATTCTAGATTGGTGATTACCCACGAAGTGGGTTATGTTGTAGATCATGAATTGGTATGAAATTGAGCATGAGGATATGTTATAATCATCATGTAGAACATGGATTATGCATGGTTTAGATTAATTTGATGTTTAGAGACGAAACCCATTAGTTATGGTAAGAATAATGACTTGAATCATCATCCAGGTCTAATTCTTGTTGCATGTTGTTTGTATTATGTGGGTATGATGAATTCTTGTTAGATGAATTGAAGGAAATATGGTGTTCATATGCTTGATGCTATGTATGAAGGATAAATGCTAATTAGTGAGAGGATTGGATGAATTATGTATAAGATTAGAAGAATATGCATAAATTAGTTGTACATGGTGCTAAGATAGTGGTACGCACACCAAGTGTTTGATGAAATGCCTAGGTGAGCTTAATAGATGAAATTGTATATAAGTAAAAGATGATATGTATATAGTGATGTCCGTATAGTCGATTATAATGTTACGGGTATATAATGAAAAGTCAAAAGTTAAAGTAAATGGACCGTTGACTTCTAAAAGTCAACTGTCATGTTGTCATAATTGTAAGACTAAAGTAAGTTATATGATGCGTGTTAGACGTATGTGTGTCTAATGCGATGACATTACGGACTCCACGAGTTGGAAATGATATGAATTTGGTTACATGTATTATGCTTGTTAGAAGTGACTATGAACGTCAAATATGAATTATACGATCGATATGATCGTTAGCTTGTACAATTATGTATGCTAATAAGAATGTGATTTGGTGACATGAAAGTATAGGAATCATGTCGAGAAGGACTCAAGCATGAAAGGCTAACGGGTCAAAAGGAGACAAGATAACGGACACGAACTCGGACGCACGAGGTAAGTGATTTCTGTAATCACTTCATAGTACAAGTAAGTAATGAAGTGCTGTAATGAATTAAACATGTTATTCGAGGTCAAATATGTGTTTAAGGTCTTTCGTCGTAAATGATGGGTTAATGTTGACCAAAATGCCCTTGATGGGTATTTTGGGGTAAACGATCTTAAAAGTAGCTTAGAAACAAGTTTTCGATTAGTGTAACGTTTTGGACAAGTATGGAAGTAGGGATGATGGTTTGGTTAGTCATAGACCAAATTAATGTGTGAATACCCTTAACGGGTCGAAATGAGCATATGAATGATAATGTGTTAAAAGGATGCAAGATATCCAAGAGTTCAGTAATTTATGATAGACGTCATGGATATCATTATGTGTATAAGAGGATATGGTAAAACGAACAAGTTACGTTGACGAATGCATGAACGGGTCAAGGTTGGGAAAAAGGGTAATAAGCCGAAGAGATAAAAGTCTGAAATTTTGTTAATCCGGATGTCGGA
Source organism: Helianthus tuberosus (assembly GCA_030545235.1). Lineage (NCBI taxonomy): Eukaryota > Viridiplantae > Streptophyta > Magnoliopsida > Asterales > Asteraceae > Helianthus > Helianthus tuberosus. The sequence goes on along the minus strand of JARYGA010012442.1, from coordinate 9,270 downwards.
TCTTAACTCCAAAAGATGGAGAATTAAATTACGGACGCGTAGGAAAAAGAATCGGGTAAAACAGACCAATAACGAAGAAGTTATGACCGTTTCCGTGAAACGCGGACGTGCTGAAATCTGCAGCACAGCAGCAACAAACATTCTGTTTGTTTGATGGCGTCGCGCTACGCGACGGGGTGGCTGTTTGTCGAAAGTTGTTTGTTAGCTCCGTTTTGTATCGGGAACTCGTTTAAACGCGTTTTAAGTCGCGTATAACTAGTTTAACTCATGTTTTATGACCATTAGGGTAAGCGTATGTATGAATGTATAAAGGTGGGATGACATGATCGTGCGTGACGATATAGGTATGTTGGTTCCCCTTGGGATCCCATAGCCCAGGCAAGAATCCCACCTTAGGTTCCATTTAGGAACCTTAAAGCGGGATCCCATAGCCCAGGTAAGAATCCCACCTTAGGTTCCATTTAGGAACCTTAAAGCGGGATCCCATAGCCCAGGTAAGAATCCCACCTTAGGTTCCATTTAGGAACCTTAAAGCGGGATCCCATAGCCCAGGTAAGAATCCCACCTTAGGTTCCATTTAGGAACCTTAAAGTGGGATCCCGTACTCCAGGTAAGAATTATTAATTTAATTCTCATTGGCAATCGCCCCTATGTGGATAAGCAAGCATGTATGTATGTATGAGTATATACGGGGATGTAATGATGTAGGAAGGGTATGTACGTATGTAGATGTGTATGTATGTATGTATGTATGTATGTATAAAGATATGTATGATTATATGCAGGTATGAAATGATATAGGAAGGGTTTGTATGTATGCAGATGTGTATGCATGTATGTAATGATGTAGGAAGGGTTTGTATGTATGCAGATGTGTATGTATGCATGTATAAAGACCAGCATGAGTGTATGCATGTATGTAAAGTTGTAGGAAAGATATGTACGTATGTAGATGTGTATGTATGTATGTATGAAGTACGTATGTATGCATGATTTAGACACGTTGAGGGTTAACGTTATTAATGGTGCACCTCGAGAATGAAAAGTAATGCAGGTACATTATTGAAGCCTCACCAGGAAATGGATATGCAGATGAAATGCTTAAAGCTTAAAAGATGACGAAGTGTGAAGTGTACGCGAATGAGCCTTGGTTCTTTAATGTGTGCTAATGTTATGAATGTATGTGGTGAATGCAGGTTGTACGGATAATGAGCGATTATCAGAAGGATTAGGGATTGAAGACCGAGCCACTAGAGAGATTGTACGGGGACGTTGAATGTAAAATGTAGTAAACGTAAGCTATGTTTTTAATTAGTAAATAAGAGGATGACGGATTTATGAATAAGAATTATGTTTAAGTTAAATTTTAAATAAGTTGAGGTATTTATAATGAAAGAAATTTTATGTTTCGTGTTTCCGCTGCGACTTTTTGTCAAATACGAATTAGGGTGTAACAAGTTGGTATCAGAGCCCTGGTTTGAGAGAATCAAGTGTAAGAAGGTAAGTGCTTGAACTCAAACCTGTGTGCTCTTGTGATAAGAAACCCGTACAATCCAAGACTCGGTCAAGATCCAAAGGTAAAAGAGAATGTAAGTATGTACTTATGTATATGCATAAAGAAACTGACGGTTTTGTATATGCAAGGTAAGTATAAGCGTTTGAAGAGGATGATCCGCGAGTGCGGTCAAGTACCGACACCAAGGCATTAAATAAGATAAAGTTGAACCCAGGTACGTAAATTCAATATGTCGGTATATGAAATGGTAAAATGCATTAAGGGAAGAAAAATGCTAAATGAAGGACCATGATGGTATAGTAAACATGTTTTGAAAAATGATACACGTGCCGAAACCTAATTCTTCGGACATAAGGTGACAATTACACGAAGACACGAAACTAGTATGTGGATTGTGTACCTGGCCAGTACACGTGAAGCATATGACGTTCGTGGGACCGTGATAATTAATACAGGTATGTCCGTTAGAATTAAGTAGTAGGTGGACGTGAGGGTGAAGAGAAATGTAAGACTCTCAAGAATGAGAGTATGAAATGCTATGCTAGAATCCGCGAGACGGATTCGAAACATGAAATGCTATGCTAGAATCCGCGAGACGGATTCGAAACATGAAATGCTATGCTAGAATCCGCGAGACGGATTCGAAACATGAAATGCTATGCTAGAATCCGCGAGACGGATTCGAAACATGAAATGCTATGCTAGAATCCGCGAGACGGATTCGAAACATGAAATTCTATGCTAGAATCCGCGAGACGGATTCGAAACATGAAATGCTATGCTAGAATCCGCGAGACGGATTCGAAACATGAAATGCAATGCTTGAACCCGCGAGACGGATTCAAGGGATGAAAAGCGTATATGCAATGTTTGAATCCGCAAGACGGATTCAAAGAATGAAAGGCGTAAATGCAATGTTTGAATCCGCGAGACGGATTCAAAACATAGGAGGTACGAAAGGTATGAATAATGTGTTCGAATCCGCGAAACGGATCTAAGATATAAAAGACGGAACTAGTCTACATAAGAAGAAGTCAATAGCTTGACCATGTATGCGTCAAACAAGTCATAAAAGTAATGTAAAGCAAAAGAACAAAAGAATGATAGGAATGAAAATATCCGAATGTGCAAGTAACGTGAGGATATGTATGGTACAAAAGATTATAGAAGCGTAGAATGATGTTAGCTACGGAGTTAAGCACGTAGGTGTGACTATGAAATGGTAGTTTTGTTGTGATAACAAAACAAGGATTAAATGTTATGCAATGCGTCTATAGAATGAAATCTTAAAGGATGAGATGAAGGTATTTAATCTGTTATAAAATGATCATATGAGTGTAAGCATTATTATAAGTTTGAATAAGAATGTATATTAACCTGTTTTAACGGGTCAAAGGAAATGAGAATGTTATATGAAAGTATGCCATGGAGAGTATAGACTTGTTAAGAAGAAGAAGCCAATTGATTGAATAATTATGAATTGAGATAGGATGGTTACTTATGATTATAATGCGACTATGAAGTCAAACATGAATGTGTGTGTGTAACAGGAAATGAGAAAGGTTTCGGGGACGAAACCTTATTTAAGGGGGGTAGACTTGTAACACCCCAAAACCCGAATGTTTATATTCGTTAAATGTTATGATGTGGTGCATCAAGAAATGAATGACTGGGTTATTTAACCAAGTTAACAAAAGGGTAAAAATAATAAAAAGAAAGAAAGTTGTGCCCATTTATAATTAGTGGCAACTTGAGGGGTTAAAGTGGGTTAAGTTGAAAGTTGATTTAACAAATAAAGATTTACACACACAAACACACACACGATCGTGTGTTCTAGAGAGAGCAGGAGCTCTCATGAAGTCAAAACCCTAACTCCCTCTAATCCAACAAATTGGAAGGGTAAATGAAGCTCAAATTCAGAACCGAACACGAATTTGTGATCACCTACACTAGGGGATCATAAGGTATGTCTTAGATACTAGATTGGTGATTACCCACGAAGTGGGTTATGTTGTAGATCATGAATTGGTATGAAATTGAGCATGAGGATATGTTAGAATCATCATGTAGAACATGGATTATGCATGGTTTAGATTAATTTGATGTTTAGAGACGAAACCCATTAGTTATGGTAAGAATAATGACTTGAATCATCATCCAGGTCTAATTCTTGTTGCATGTTGTTTGTATTATGTGGGTATGATGAATTCTTGTTAGATGAATTGAAGGAAATATGGTGTTCATATGCTTGATGCTATGTATGAAGGATAAATGCTAATTAGTGGGAGGATTGGATGAATTATGTATAAGATTAGAAGAATATGCATAAATTAGTTGTACATGGTGCTAAGATAGTGGTACGCACACCAAGTGTTTGATGAAATGCCTAGGTGAGCTTAATAGATGAAATTGTATGTAAGTAAAAGATGATATGTATATAGTGATGTCCGTATAGTCGATTATAATGTTACGGGTATATAATGAAAAGTCAAAAGTTAAAGTAAATGGACCGTTGACTTCTAAAAGTCAACTGTCATGTTGTCATAATTGTAAGACTAAAGTAAGTTATATGATGCGTGTTAGACGTATGTGTGTCTAATGCGATGACATTACGGACTCCACGAGTTGGAAATGATATGAATTTGGTTACATGTATTATGCTTGTTAGAAGTGACTATGAACGTCAAATATGAATTATACGATCGATATGATCGTTAGCTTGTACAATTATGTATGCTAATAAGAATGTGATTTGATGACATGAAAGTATAGGAATCATGTCGAGAAGGACTCAAGCATTAAAGGCTAACGGGTCAAAAGGAGACAAGATAACGGACACGAACTCGGACGCACGAGGTAAGTGATTTCTGTAATCACTTCATAGTACAAGTAAGTAATGAAGTGTTGTAATGAATTAAACATGTTATTCGAGGTCAAATATGTGTTTAAGGTCTTTCGTCGTAAATGATGGGTTAATGTTGACCAAAATGCCCTTGATGGGTATTTTGGGGTAAACGATCTTAAAAGTAGCTTAGAAACAAGTTTTCGATTAGTGTAACGTTTTGGACAAGTATGGAAGTAGGGATGATGGTTTGGTTAGTCATAGACCAAATTAATGTGTGAATACCCTTAACGGGTCGAAATGAGCATATGAATGATAATGTGTTAAAAGGATGCAAGATATCCAAGAGTTCAGTAATTTATGATAGACGTCATGGATATCATTATGTGTATAAGAGGATATGGTAAAACGAACAAGTTACGTTGACGAATGCATGAACGGGTCAAGGTTGGGAAAAAGGGTAATAAGCCGAAGAGATAAAAGTCTGAAATTTTGTTAATCCGGATGTCGGATCTTAACTCCAAAAGATGGAGAATTAAATTACGGACGCGTAGGAAAAAGAATCGGGTAAAACAGACCAATAACGAAGAAGTTATGACCGTTTCCGTGAAACGCGGACGTGCTGAAATCTGCAGCACAGCAGCAACAAACATTCTGTTTGTTTGATGGCGTCGCGCTACGCGACGGGGTGGCTGTTTGTCGAAAGTTGTTTGTTAGCTCCGTTTTGTATCGGGAACTCGTTTAAACGCGTTTTAAGTCGCGTATAACTAGTTTAACTCATGTTTTATGACCATTAGGGTAAGCGTATGTATGAATGTATAAAGGTGGGATGACATGATCGTGCGTGACGATATAGGTATGTTGGTTCCCCTTGGGATCCCATAGCCCAGGCAAGAATCCCACCTTAGGTTCCATTTAGGAACCTTAAAGCGGGATCCCATAGCCCAGGTAAGAATCCCACCTTAGGTTCCATTTAGGAACCTTAAAGCGGGATCCCATAGCCCAGGTAAGAATCCCACCTTAGGTTCCATTTAGGAACCTTAAAGCGGGATCCCATAGCCCAGGTAAGAATCCCACCTTAGGTTCCATTTAGGAACCTTAAAGTGGGATCCCGTACTCCAGGTAAGAATTATTAATTTAATTCTCATTGGCAATCGCCCCTATGTGGATAAGCAAGCATGTATGTATGTATGAGTATATACGGGGATGTAATGATGTAGGAAGGGTATGTACGTATGTAGATGTGTATGTATGTATGTATGTATGTATGTATAAAGATATGTATGATTATATGCAGGTATGAAATGATATAGGAAGGGTTTGTATGTATGCGGATGTGTATGCATGTATGTAATGATGTAGGAAGGGTTTGTATGTATGCAGATGTGTATGTATGCATGTATAAAGACCAGCATGAGTGTATGCATGTATGTAAAGTTGTAGGAAAGATATGTACGTATGTAGATGTGTATGTATGTATGTATGAAGTACGTATGTATGCATGATTTAGACACGTTGAGGGTTAACGTTATTAATGGTGCACCTCGAGAATGAAAAGTAATGCAGGTACATTATTGAAGCCTCACCAGGAAATGGATATGCAGATGAAATGCTTAAAGCTTAAAAGATGACGAAGTGTGAAGTGTACGCGAATGAGCCTTGTTTCTTTAATGTGTGCTAATGTTATGAATGTATGTGGTGAATGCAGGTTGTACGGATAATGAGCGATTATCAGAAGGATTAGGGATTGAAGACCGAGCCACTAGAGAGATTGTACGGGGACGTTGAATGTAAAATGTAGTAAACGTAAGCTATGTTTTTAATTAGTAAATAAGAGGATGACGGATTTATGAATAAGAATTATGTTTAAGTTAAATTTTAAATAAGTTGAGGTATTTATAATGAAAGAAATTTTATGTTTCGTGTTTCCGCTGCGACTTTTTGTCAAATACGAATTAGGGTGTAACAGATGAATTGTGGGGGAATCAGAGCTTTTGCAGTGATTATGTGGGATGAATGGAGAATTAGGGTTTATTTGGGATGTCTGTGTTATAAAGGAGAAGGAGACATTACACCTCATCATCCACATCAGCATGTACAATCAGCAAAATGGTGCCACGTCGGACAAATAACTAACCAAGTTAGAGAATATTTAACTGAGTGGTGCCAGTGCAAACAAAAAGACAAGTTGGGGGTGCCGGGTGTCAAAGTGTTAGTTGTGGGTGTCATCGGCCAAAGGCCAATAGTTGCGGGTGATAAAATCCAATAACCCAAAAGGAAATAACAAAAGTAGTATACGGGGAAAATTTTATAATTAGTTATTAGTTAGGCCATCCGTAGTCATAAGGCCCATTTGGGGGCGTTATGTGACATGTGGCATGCCACGTCACTACGAGGCTTTATGGGGCATTATGCAAGTTGAGGCCGTAGTCATAAAGTCCCTTTGTCATCATTACTCATTATTTTAATTTTCATTTTTTAATTAATTTCTAAGTTTTAAAAATTAAAATTCATTTCATTAAATAAAAAAAGAGTACAATAAAATAAAAAAAACATTAAACTAGAATAAAAAAAACATTAAACTAGAATAAAAAAAATTACACAATGAAAGGTTATATTTTTTTTTCAATCCGCTCCTTTTGTGCCAACGCCATTTTCAAAGCTTTTCCTGTTAAGTGGTCGTGCGGTTTCGAGTAGAACTCAAAGTCATGAGCTCATTGTCTATCTCGCATAATCTCCGTAACTTCGCGGTTCTCCTCCATACGTTTAGTACCGAGTTCGTGTATGTCTTGAAGTCGCTTGTTTATCTCCGAAAATGCGTTACTCATATCCGTTCCCATAGACATCGACGACGACTCGGGCTTTTTCGCCCGACTTCTTCTTCCGGGCGGTCTTGATAGCTCTTCCACCGGCTCGTCATCCGGAATATCCTCGTTCACCTCGGCGTTTCGAGCGTCGGAGGTTGGCGTTTCGGGTTCACCCGACTCGTTTTTTTTGGACCTCTTTGACGACCGTTTATTTCCCGACCGACCACTCGGAGTAGAGATGTTGGCCCATTTGGGGCTATGGCGAAGGATTTGCCAACACCTTAGATACGGGAAATGGCCATTAGCATCTGTATACTCGACCAGTGCCGCTTGCGTAATGTCTTCGTCCTTGCTTCCACTTTTCCATCCGGCAAAAGTGCGTTGGTACACGGTTTGAAAGTTCGTGCATTTTTTGTTTATATCGGTCCACTTGCCCGTTATAGAGTCCGGTGGACGGTATTCGTCTCCTTTACCCATGAGATCGAAAAAAAGATCTCGTATTCGGCCAAAAAACGGATTTACTTTGATTGTTTGCTAAAAAAAGATCTCGTATTCGGCCACGATATCACATTTTTTTCGCTCGGGTGGTGGTTTCCGCTTTCTTTTTATGTGTCTGTTTTCCTTTTCCTTTTTGCGTCTCCGCTACTTCGGGTTGTGTTTACGGAACAACATCGGGTTCGTGTACTGGGGAGCCGAAAGCTTGAGCCGACCCGAACGCTTGAGACGACCCCATTCCATCGGTGTTTTGATTCGGGTTCCACCCGTAGAGATTCGGGTCCCATGATAGCGGTTAGTCCAAAAGATTCATGAACCCGGGATTTTGTTGATTGTAATCGAGAAAACCGGAGCCGAAAGGATTGGGTCGAGTGGGAACCGGCGACACGGGGCGAGTAAGATTACCACTTTGGTTTGGGTCCGCACTTGATCGGGGAGGAATGAAGCCACGGTTGAATGGATGCATTGTATAAAAAATTTAAGGATTACTAAAAAACTGGTAGAGAGAAAGAGTGTTTGAGTGTGTGTGGATTTAAAAATATAGGAAAAGGGGTATTATTTAAAGGAAAATTTGAAAATAATTGATTTTTTTTACATAAATGACCGTTTACAACTGTAAAAAAAACAATTTCATTCAAATAACGCCGCTATAATAATCGCGCCTCTCAATTTTTTGGGCCATACCGCCCCTTGTGGCGGTGTTCTTGGGCGTTTTCCGGCACTATGTGGGTGCATATCGCCCAACTACACACTTTCTTAGACCATCCGTAGTTGGGCGTTATTTTTAAAAAAATTGAAAAAAACGCCCGGAAACGCCCCACCACCATTACATGGGGCGTTATTTAAAAAAAAATCAAAAATTGAAGTTTGGCGTTTTAATAATAACGCTGATATGAAAAGAGAGTGGCCAATGGGAGTGTTTGCTTTTTCTTTTGCATGTGTCCAAGGGTTTGACCAGCCAATCACCAAGTGTTTGCTTTTTCTTTTTTTTTGTTTAATAATTGGAAGGGAAATTATTAGGCATTATTCCCACTACACCACTTTATGCTATAATGCCCTATGCTGATTGGGATGACACGTGTCGAATAATGCCATATGATGGGGCATTATAACAATTTACCTGGTCTTATAAATGAAAATATCTAAGTTGGTAGGAATCCTTATAAAGACGGTGAATATTAAACTAAAAAGTCAATAAATGCTAGCAAAACCTCAAAAATAGTTATATGTTTGAAACACTATAATGTTGTGTGTTGTGACAATAATAATGATATGGTTAAGTTGGTAAAAAGAAGCGTATGAACTTGCGGCGGCTTGATTCTAAAAATAAAAACGTTGATAAAAACATGTCATGACGGTACAAATATACGTTGCAATGTATATTTGGAATGTGTAAAAATGATACGCAAAAGAAAATTTATATATGGAAAAGTAAAGAGAAAATATCACGTTGTAAGTGTATGTTTGAATGCGCTATGGAGCAAATAAACAAATTTAAAAATAAAGCTAATAAATTCACATAAAGTAAAAAACAACACTAAACATAACTATTCAGGAGAAAAAGCCCAAAAGTGTGAGAACGGTGAGAACACATCCTGGCCCAACACGTG
>JARYGA010012441.1:0-30121 GCA_030545235.1 Helianthus tuberosus | reverse complement strand
AATCGCTAAATTGAAACTTAAAGTTCAAGAGGCTGTAATTGAAAACGAGCGAATCCAGTTGAAGCTTAACAGTTATAGCTCCGCAAGCTTTGTTTTGCAACATATCATTCCCAAACCCATTGGGAAAGACAAAGCGGGCGAAGATGTGTATTCTGATGGAACTGGGGTGGGTTTTCATCAAGTTCCACCACCTGTTCTGGCTAACTACACGAAAAAACAATCTGGTTTGGTTGAAATTGAGGAAGAAAAAGAAGTTAAACTTCCGGAGAACATTGATGTTATTTTTACAACATCTGATGATAGTGTTCAGACAGAGATTGTTAAGAGCACAGCTGAAAGTGTTTTGATGTCTGATTCAACTGAAGATGATGGGTGTTTCTTGGACAAATACATTCAGAAATCAAAATCCAAAAACAACTTAAGTGATGAACCGGGTCTTGTGATGTACAAGATGGCTGGATCTGATAAGTTGTATTCGGATTCTGAATTTCCCATTGAGAATGTTAATGTGAAAAAGTTGATAAATGTTTTCAAATTGGTTGAAGTTGAGTTGTCAGAAGTGAACAGTTTAAAACAAACAAAAAGGCAAATGAATTTTGAGAAAGATAAAGCTTACTACAAAAAGCCTGTTGTTCCACCAAGGTTTTATATTAACAATTGAAACAATTGGTCGGGTGGTTATAGGGATGGTAAGAGTTATCAGCAAAGAAGGTTTCAAAACAAAAGGTTTGCTGAAAAGAAGGTGTTTGTGAACAGTTCAAGTTCACTTTCTGATGAGGAAAATGAAATATTTTCAAAATCAAATAAAGAGTTCTTTGAGAAAAGAGCTTCACAGTATCAGTCTGAAGGCACAAGTAGAGTTATTGATACTCGAACATGTTTTAGATGTAACCAAGTTGGTCACATTGCACGGAAGTGTAACAATGTGAAGCCTAAGACTGAAATTGTGAAGATTCAACAAAAGAAAGTTGATGTGAAGGGTAAAGCACCAATCGTTGTTGAGAAAAAGAATGTGAAAAATGACAACATCAAAGTGAAAAATGAACCCGTAATGAAAGTGGTAACTAAAAATGACAAATTTTATAAGCGGGTTGTATTATCTCAACAAGTTTGGAAACCAAAAACTGAAATGAAAATTTCAACTTCTGAGGTGAAAAAGGCTGAAGATTCAATTTCGGTTGATTATGATGCAAATTTTCCACCTTTGAAGGCTGAAAATTTCAAAATTCAAATTGCGAGAGTCAAGGTTACACCTAAGGCTGATGAGGCCTGGGTGGACACCATGTTCGAATAAGCAGTTTGAATTTCCGGAGCTTCCTTGTTCGCGAAGCATGAATCGGCATCTTTATTGTAGTTGATTAAATTGAAGTTTTTTTTTGTGCAGGATCTTCCACAACTTGTATCCAGATGGATCATGGATAGTGGTGCATCTCGACATATGACAGGAAAGACCGCGTTGTTGTATGATGTGAGAAACATTAATGGCGGTTACGTAGGATTTGCTGGTCATGAAGGTGGTAGAATTGTTGGTGAAGGAACGTTATCCAATGGGATTGTGACGTTTGAGAGAGTTAACTACATCACTGAGCTGGAGAACAATCTGCTTAGTATCTCACAGATTTGTGACAACATGTATACTACTCACTTCACTGATAAAGAATGTTTGATTCTGAAACCTGGTTTTGTTATCCCTGAAGAATGGATTATCATGAGGGCACCTAGAGTGAATGATTTATATGTGTTAGATATGTCTGTAGCAACTACAACTACTGGTCAAGCACATTGTTTTGTGTCTAGAGCAACTGAGAAAGAATCAAGATTGTGGCACCGCAAGATGGGGCATATTCACCTAAGGAAGATGAATCACTTGGTGCACAATGATTTGGTATTAGGAGTTAATATCAAAGGTTTTCATCAGGAAGGGGAGTGCATTAGCTGCATCAAAGGCAAGCAGAAGAAAAAGTCACACCCTACAAAGCAAGACAATTCAGTTTCGAGACCTCTGGAAAGACTTCACATGGATTTGTTTGGTCCAGTGAATGTCAAAAGTATTACAGGAGATTACTATTGTTTGGTCGTTACTGATGATTATTCCAGATTTTCGTGGGTTTCTTTCTTGAAGACGAAAGATGAAACATTTGACAGTTTGATGGGGCTGTTCAGGAAGATTGAGAATTTGTACCAAAGGCGTATTAAGAGAATTCGAAGTGATAATGGTACTGAATTCAAGAACAGCAGGATGGAAGAATTTTGTAATGAAAGAGGTATTTTGCATGAGTTTAGTGCTCCGTACACTCCGCAACAGAATGGAGTCGCAGAACGTAAAAGCCGGACACTAAGGAAGATGAATCAAGATTGTGGCACCGCAAGATAGGGCATATTCACCTAAGGAAGATGAATCACTTGGTGCACAATGATTTGGTATTGGGAGTTAATATCAAAGGTTTTCATCTGGAAGGGGAGTGCATTAGCTGCATCAAAGGCAAGCAGAAGAAAAAGTCACACCCTACAAAGCAAGTCAATTCAGTTTCGAGACCTCTGGAAAGACTTCACATGGATTTGTTTGGTCCAGTGAATGTCAAAAGTATTACAGGAGATTACTATTGTTTGGTCGTTACTGATGATTATTCCAGATTTTCGTGGGTTTCTTTCTTGAAGACGAAAGATGAAACATTTGACAGTTTGATGGGGCTGTTCAGGAAGATTAAGAATTTGTACCAAAGGCGTATTAAGAGAATTCGAAGTGATAATGGTACTGAATTCAAGAACAGCAGGATGGAAGAATTTTGTAATGAAAGAGGTATTTTGCATGAGTTTAGTGCTCCGTACACTCCGCAACAGAATGGAGTCGCAGAACGTAAAAACCGGACACTAATCTAGACGGCTAGAACTATGCTCGCAGATTCAAAGTTACCAATTAATTTTTGGGCTGAAGCTGTTTCCGCCGCAGGCTATACACTCAACAGGGTTCTCACTTTAAAGAAATTCAACAAAACGTGTTTTGAGCTAATCAATAACCGCAAACCGAATTTGAAGTATCTAGAACCGTTCGGGTCACCCTGTACAGCTATAGAACCTTTTGGAAAGTTTGGTCCGAAGTGCATTGAGGGAATATTTGTTGGTTATGCAAATCCGTTGCGACGTGTCTTCGTTCCAAGTGAGAAGCGGATTATTGAAGCTGCAAATGTTGAATGTCAAGGTTATACTATGCCGCCGCAGAATCCTGGTGATTCATGGCGTTATCATTATGACAAACTTTGGGATTCGTTTGAAATGAGAGAAGAATCAGAGGATGATGAAGATTTCTTTGATGAGTTGGATATTTTGCATGAATATGAGTCACAGCTAAGGTTCCCAGCTGAGTATTCGAGGAGACCACGGGAAACTTCAAATGATGATGAAGCAGGTCCAAGTAATGCTGATGAACATAATGATGTCCAACAGAATGAAGTTGCTCAAGATGATCAGTCGGTTCAGAATGATAATCTAGAAGCTGAAAACATGCCAGTATTTGATCATGGTGATTCAGATTCTGAGGGGGAGGAAATTCAGATTTCAAGTCAAACAAACCAAGTTGGTGAACAAGATGCAGAGTAGAATGTTACTAATCTGGAGGGAAATGTAGATGTTCCGAGTGAAGTGATGCCGTGAACTTTTTCATATCATCCAGAGGAGTTGATCATAGGAGAATTGCAAGCTGGAGTTCGCACTCGAAATCAGATTGATAAAGGGCTTACATGTTTTTATACAAAAGTTGCTCCTTTGCAAACTGAATTCTCATTAAGTTGTTTTATCTCACAGGTTGAGCCAAGAACTTACAAAGAGGCGCTTACTGAAGACTCTTGGGTCAATGCAATGCAGGAGGAACTTAGTCAATTTGAAAAGTTGGGAGTGTGGAAGTTAGTTGATTTGCCGGATGGTCATAGGAAAATTAACACCAAATGGGTGTTCAAGTGTAATAGGGACGATAGAGGAGTTGTTGTAAGGAACAAAGCTCGACTTATTGTTCAGGGATTTAGTCAACAGGAGGGAATTGATTTTACCGAAGTCTATGCTCCTGTAGCACGACTAGAGGCAATCAGAATTTTCCTAGCAATTGCGTCTTGGAAGAACTTCAAAGTTTATCAGTTGGATGTTAAATCGGCTTTTCTCTACGGGAAGGTTAAAGAGGAGGTTTATGTCGGTCAGCCACCGGGCTTCACCGATCCAATCCACAAAAACAAAGTCTACTTATTGGACAAAGCGCTCTATGGTTTACACCAGGCCCCGAGAGCTTGGTACGAGACTTTGTCTCAACACCTACTAGCCAACAAGTTCATTCGTGGAAAAGTGGATGCCACTCTCTTCACTAAAGAGGTCGATGGTCATCTTCTGATAGTTCAGATTTATGTGGACGATATAATCTTTGGGTCAACAAATGAAAATCTATGCAAAGATTTTGAATCAGTGATGAAGCAAAAGTTTGAAATGTCATCAATGGGGGAGATGAAATTCTTTCTGGGTTTACAAGTTGAACAACTTCCTGAGGGAATTTTCATTCATCAGTCAAAGTACGTTCATGATATTCTAGAGAAATTTGGGATGTCAAGTTCTACTCCAGCTGCTACCCCACTTGCAACAAATCATGGGATTCACCCAGATCTCACCGGAGATAGGGCTGATGAAACGTTTTACCGTTCCATGATAGGTTCTTTAATGTACCTAACTGCTTCACGTCCTGATATCATGTACCCAACGTGCCTCGCAGCAAGATTTCAGTCTAACCCGAGAGCATCGCATATGATCATTGTGAAGAGGATATTGCGCTACCTGAAAGGAACTCCTTCATTGGGGTTGTGGTATCCTAGAAAAGGCGACTTTACGCTCGAAGGGTATTCCGATTCGGATTTCGGATGCTGCAAAGTCAATTCAAAATCAACAACTGCAGGATGCCAGTTCTTTGGTCCTAGATTGGTTACCTGGCAGTGTAAGAAACAAACGTCTGTGGCGTTATCTACATGTGAAGCGGAGTATGTTTCTGCTAACAGTTGCTGCTCTCAGATCTTGTGGATACAGCAACAGATGCGCGACTACGGTTTGCAGTTTCTTAACACACCTCTTTTTGTTGATAATGAGGCCGCTATAAATATAACTAAGAATCCAGTACATCACGCTAAAACTAAACACATAGAAATTCATCATCACTTTATTCGTGATTGCTTTGAGAAAAAGTTGATACGAATTGAGAAAATCCACACTGACGAACAGAAAGCTGATTTAAATACCAAAGCTTTTGATAAAAATCGGTTTAAATATTTGTTAAAACTGAATGGTATGAAGCTTCTTTCAGTGTCGGATGGCATAATTGGCGTTGATGAGAGTACTGTTGCGGATGAAGACGAGAAACAATCTGCAATGGTTTGTCGAATTTTTACTTGTTTTGGTATTTAGGGGGAGTAGATGTTTGTACATAGTTATTTTTTTAGAAAATACAAAAACAGTAAAAAATGATAAAATACAAAAACATGATAAAATGAAAAAGAGCTTGTGTATATAGGGAAAATGATAGTACATCAGCTAGACGATTACAGTATGCTAAAGATTTGTAAAGTATAAAAGAGTTAAATAATTTCACTGATGATGTGTCGATAGGTTTTCACACATTTAGTAGATTTATTCGGGATATAAACCTAAAATTCAAACTTGTGAATTCGTGGGGAACACTATTTGGATATATAGGTAACCCCTGAAATCTCGTTTGAAAGGTCTCTTAATCTGATATACTAGGTCTTTATACTCAATGATGTCTGGGGTATTATTCCGGGACTTCTGCTGAACGGTGGTTCTGACCTAGTCCTTGGCTAATACTTGCTGCAATGCTTGAAACACAGCATTAAACCCTCAGCATGCTGAAACAATAAAATTGATAAATGCTGTTGTTGTAAGCAAAAAGATCCTCTAAAGGGGACACACCGAAAAGTCGAAGCTGATATCTCTCTGCGTATACGGAAGTATCGACCTGAGATCCCTCAGCCCTCGCATACCTAATTTATTTTACAGATATCATTGTAGTATACTCACCTGTAAGACTGATTATTGGGATTCTGGATACGGGAGTATATTCAAGAGGTGGGACACATGAATGATCTAAGTTCATAATTCATCTAAATCATATCCTGAGTAGATTGAAATTTGTGTGAGAATTTAAGATGGATCAGTATATCGACAATCGAAGTGAATTGTTTATGTCTGAGTATGAAATGAAGCTTAACGGTACTTGTGATTTGTCTGAAAAGCTGATATGATTCCCTGACACGCTCACCAAAATTATGTTTGTAAATAGTTTACTTTCTGCAATTTAAGTTTTCTGTATTTCATTTCTTAGTTTAGAACACTTTGATAAAATCCAAAAAGATTTTATTTCTGCTTTATTTTCTGACAAACCAAAGTGGAGAGTTGATTGTTGGATTCTCAGATGTTTGAAGCAGATGCAGGAGATTCTGAACTGAAGAATGAGGAGAGCTTACTTTGATGAAGTTTAATTTGTTTGAAAAGTCAAAAACAAGTTCATTAATTTGATACTTGTTATTTTCAGAAATTATTCGAAAAATGTTTTCAAAATCAGTTTGAATCATCAAATGATCAACCGAGGTCATTAATTTGGACTTGGTAGATTAATCAAGTGATCAGGGTCATTAACTTGGACCTGAATACTTGAGTGGATTGTTAAAACTGATTAAGTTTATGAGTTATGTTTGAATGATAGATTTGTAATGTTTATTGGTTGAGTAACAGGTTTGGATTTCATTATTCCCAATGGAGGCTAATTGTCAAAGCTTGAACCAGACATCTCAGATTCTAGTATATCGAGAGGGGGAGTCTGTGAAAGGAGGAGTCTGGATCAACAGTCAAAGGGAAGATGGAAGTTAGAGACAGGTTGTGTTTCTGAAGTTTGAAAAGACAGAGAGTTTGAGAAAAGACTAAGACTGAAGACTCAGGAGCTGAAGATTACGTCAACATCCAAGGGGGAGTCTGTTGATGCACAAGAATGTCTATTGACTGCATCTTCATCATGTCTTAAATCAAGAAAGTCAAGAAAGTCAAATTAGGGTTTTTAATTGTTAATTTCGCTTTTATGTACATGGTTGTCTAGATGATTTCGCTTTTAGAAACATGGTGATTTCTCTTTAATGAACATGCCATATAAGCGAAATCAGTTTCATGTGATTTCGCTCATATGGTCATGCCATTGGAGCGAAATCAGCTCTATTATATATACCCTCACATGTGTTCATTAGCGAGGACATTGGAGCGGAATCTGTTCATTGTTGCTGTAACCGAACTCTGTCAAATTGATCTCAGAAAGCTAATAAAGTGAAGGAATTGAATAGGAAAGCTGTTGTTACGTTGCGTATACTGATTCCGCCTTTATACGTGATGACGAACTTTCTCAACTGATCGTTTAGGGTCACGACACGGTCCAACACAAGGTTTGTACTTTTGACTCTTGGAGTCTAATGAGGTACTGCAACATACAAACGAGCCATGAATCCCATACTCTCACAAAACCTATGTGCTCGCCAGCATTTCTTTGCTGACTTTGTTTTTACATATGTTTCAGGTGATGTTGCATGATGATTGCTAGGGAGCATGTTCACTTAGGATTTAGACGTGGCCTTAGTGACATAAAAACGATAGTAGACGATGTTTAAATTGTTTGTTTGGTTTTAAGACAATGTAAATTACTTAATGAATCAATAAAACGAAACTTTTAATTACCATGGTTGTTGAAACGATGATTTTGTTACAACACTCCCCGAAGTTTCCGTCACGGTTTGTTGTTGTAACGTGGTCGGGGTGTGACAGAAGAGTTGGTATCAGAGCCAATGGTTATAGAGAATTAGGTTATTAGTAATGCTTTGACCTAGACTATAACTTTCTAGGACCCTAACGCGAGTTATCTTGCGTTTAGATTTTAAAACAATATCGTCACCTATCCTTAGGTGATAACCACAACGAGAACACCATAACGAATCCGCTTTGAAAATTAATCATCTATTCTAGGATGATTGATTACTAGGTTTTGAACCCTCTGTTGTAAGGTTTTGAACACTCTCAGTTTTCAAAAAAAAAATCTCGTCAAAATTTGGGTCTAAATAATGTGAACACGTGCAAACTGGAAGAGTGAATGCCTGTACCCTGAGTTTTCTGTCTAAGGCTAGAGTGTTCGTACAAATCCGCAGTATCAGACCAGTCACTCTTACCTGGGAACTCTTGGGGTGAGTGTTCACTTATTGGTGAGCATGTCTTCAGTGATACATTATTATGACCTATTTACTTTGATTTGTCAATGCGTGTCATTTGTTTGTTCGAGGTAACGAACGATTGATTTGTCAATGCGTGTCGATGTTTTCAATACCTCTTTTGGTTTTCCAATTGTCAACCTCACTCGTTTCTCATGATTCCTTTTAGACAATGCCTCCTCGACGTGATACTCAAACTTTTACAGCTGAAGAAGTCGCAGCCCTTGTTGCTCAACAAATGGCTGCTGTGCTTCCAGGCGTAGTGACCCAGATTCATGAATTATACAACAACAATAATAACAACAACAATGCTCAGTGTAATTTCAAGAATTTCAATTCTGCTAAGCCGCTTAAGTTTTCTGGGTCACAAGGAGCAACTGCGCTCCTGCAGTGGTTCGAGAGTATCGAGAGCACATTCAGACATGTGCAGTGTCCGAATGCGCGTAAGGTTGAATGAGATTCATTCTGAATGTTTTGATTTTGAACAACATCTTTTGGTTTCCAAAACTGATTTGCTTTTGTTGCGTCAACAGTTGTTTTCCAACTTTGTGTTGTTCTAAATCTGGGTGTGTGAAAATTCCAGGTTTGTCTTGAATCAAACCTAGCCCGGTTTGATTTCCAAGTTTGATTTGAAGCAAACTTCTTTGTGTTGTACATCCAAGTTTTTTTTTGAATCGAACCTGGTTGACCGTTGTTTCACATCCTCAGATTTCTGTTTCTCAACATCAACAAGCTTTAGGTTTGGACACTTGTGACTAAGATGTCCAATTTTATTATATTTAAAACAAGTTTTATTTGAGACATCTTTAGCCTGTTGTTGTTGCTTTTTCTGAGAATAGAACTCTTCATTAGACTGTCGTCTAAATTGGAGTTCTTTCTCTTCTTTAGAACTTGTTCGGTGAACAAAGTTCAACTTTTTCTGATAGTTTGGCATTTCATTTCTTTTCCAATTTTGTTTCTTTTTATAACCCAGGCCAACCTTCATGTTTTTCTTCTTGAAACCAGGTTTGTTATAAAAAGTTTTGTTACTTTTTCTAGCGAATTTTGAAATTTCAGACTTTTTAATCTCTACCAGTTTAGGGTCTCATTTTATGTCAAAAGTCAAGCAGTTTGACTTTTGCTTTGACTTTAGATTCTGACCCATTTGGACAACGTTTAGACCTATTTAAACTTGTTTTAGGACCATAATATTATTGAGTATAACTCTCTGAAGTTATACGATATGGTCAATCCGTTTGATGGGTTTAATGACAAGTCGTGAATATGTTGTTAAAAAGGACCACAATGCCCTAATGTGGTCGAATAAGCTAAATGAATGATTTTAAACTAAACCAAACTTTAATATGAATTTGTAATAGTATGTGCTTCAACTAAAAATTTATTTTACTACTCGGACTTGTCGTATGCCCATCCGACCTTCAAAACCCGTCTTTATGCGCATATCTAGTTATGCGAATCCTAGTTCGCATAAACTAGGCGTAACGGGTCAAAACCTTTTTAAACCCTTCGAAATCAGAATGATGGTTTGATTAACCTTTATCCAATGAGTCCTTAAACTCAGATAGGTATAAACCACATTCTAATCAATCTACACCTAATCTAACGAATTAATCTTATTCTTACGTAATGGGTCGTGTCTAAGGAACTAACCTTTGACCCATATACATTCTAACAGATATCTAAATATATTCACTCCGGACTATAGAACCGCCTAGATATTCAGACTTGAGTTTAATTATTTTATCTTTACGTCTTTTACTATACTAGAACTGTTATCGGTTGGAAGCTAGTAAAAAGGTAAATACTTTTAACTTATTTTCTATGAAAACTTGGGGTATGGCGAATACACCACTTAGAGCGTGTATTACATAAATGAGCCGCCTATGATTTCTCATAAATGTAAGAACCCGGTTTAATCCATTATATTTGATAACTGAAACAATTGGGGGTTATTGGTAGGGGTGAGCATACAACCGAATTAACCGAACCGTAACCGAAATAACCGAAAAAACCGAACCGAAATAACCGATAACCGAAATA
The DNA here is from genome assembly GCA_030545235.1 of Helianthus tuberosus. Taxonomy (NCBI): domain Eukaryota; kingdom Viridiplantae; phylum Streptophyta; class Magnoliopsida; order Asterales; family Asteraceae; genus Helianthus; species Helianthus tuberosus. The sequence continues at coordinate 19,799 of JARYGA010012441.1, read as the reverse complement.
ACCGAAGGGTTGGTTATTCATATTTTTAATAACCGATTTTTGCGGTTTGGTTATGGTTATTCTTATTTTCATAACCGCAAATAACCGAACCGAACCGAATAAACATAGCCAAATCCGTAGCACCATAAGTCTTTAAGTTTGTATTTAAATGCTTAACCATGGCCTAATCAATATGTATCTTTGGTGAAGTATTTAAATGTTTTAACTTTTAACCATACCCAACTTTGATGAAGATTGCACTACAACTTTTTATGTTTTGATTAAAAAGTGTCGAATTTAAAAACCACTTTGTGTTCGTATGTATGTTTCCACATAACACGTGACTACACGTGTTACTTTTGTTTTGGAATTAGTATGCATATGGTAGTGAAATATAATTGATTAATCGTATATTTATTTTTTGCGCATTAATTTTGCTCGACCCACACATTTAAAGTCCAACATTAGAAACAATGAAAATAACCGATCTATAACCAAACCGAAACCGCATTAACCGCAATAACCGATTAACCGAAACCGAACGGTTATGATTTTTTGATAACCGCAATGTGCGGTTATGGTTATGGTTTCGCTTATAGGTAATAACCGAACCGAACCGCACCATGCTCACCCCTAGTTATTGGTACCGTGTCCTGGCGTCCCGACTCATGAACTATTATGGCCATACAAAATAACGTGACGAGGTAGGCATACTGACTTTAAGACACGCTATTCAACTTTGGTGTGTACCTTAATCATTATAGCACTGAAAATGACCGGCTTTGATATCTGGTTCCCATTGAATGACAAATATGTAAAACTGGTGACAAGATAAAATCCCAAGAAATATTAAATGATTACCTATGGGTTTTCTTTATGTATAAAAATCATTTTTTGAAAGACTATTTTCAAAATGAGTCATTTTATTGTATTTACAAGCGAAAGCGGCATATTTTCCAAAGATTGAACTGCCGGAACCAAACCTTGATATTAGGCTAGGAATCCAAGTCGGCTATTTTAAAAGCTTTGGAATTTGCAACTCCTAGCTTAAGGCCTATGATGTCTAAGATTCGGTTTATCTCGACTGTAACACCCCGGATTTCATATATTATATATAAAAGTTAGTTATAAATTAGTAAGAATGGATTTTTACAAATAAAACACAACTTCCCATAGTATAAGGGTCAAAGTTGTACAATTTGAAAGATTTTACTTATAATAATATTAAAAACCTAAACACACACACACTGGTGTGTGTGTGGGTGTCGACAGTAGCAAGAGAAGAGAGGGGAAAACCCTCAAGCTTAACAAATTCAGCAAATTGAAGATGATTTAAGGACAAATTTGAATTCATGTCTTTAATTTCTCAATCATCTAAGTATCCTCATCCCAAGGTAAGTTAAATTATATGTTTTGATAATCTTGATGAATTGGATTTTGAACCAATCCGTGAAATTGTATGAAATTAGAATGATAGTGAGTTAGAATCATCTCATGAAACATGAATCATGCTTGAAATTCTGATTATTTTAATGTTTTGATGAAAACCCACTTGTAGTAGTAATGTTATGTAGATGATGACGCTAAATGTGTTAAATTGAGTATAGTTATGATATATGAAGTTGGATGTTGTAGATTATTATTATATGAATTTGATTTAGAATGAAAGTTGTGTGAAAATTAGTTGAATTTCATGATCTTGATATGAACTAGCAAGATTATGCATAATATACTTGTACACTATGCCTTGTAGATAGTACGCACATAACGTGTTCGATGAAATGCCTAGGCGATTAAGTTATGTTTTAACTTAAAAAACATGTTGAATAGACGAATTAGCATGAGAATGGAATTGTATATGATTAATTAACGCCATAATAGATAATTGAAGTGTGCGTATGCAATGGATATTGTGAAAGCTAAACGTGAAATGTTGCACCCTAGGGGCGAAGAAAGAAGAAGGTACAAGTCAATCCAAGGTGCTAGGAATGCGGGATCACGGTAAGTTCTTTAAATTTGTCTATCCTTAATGTAGATTTATGAATGTTAGTCTAATTATATAAATTCTAGTTCGAAAGTGGTAGTGTAAAATATGGTAATTCGATGTGTTGAACTTTTAATGAATGCTTAGAAAAATTAGAATGTATTTTGGAATGTGATGTAGTCGAACCGTATCAACATGTCGTACTAACAGAATGTATGTTGGAATGCTATGTAGTCAAACCGTAAGAGCGGGTCGCATGAATAAAATGTATGTTGGAATGTTATGTAGTCGAACTGTGTGAATGGGTCGCACTAATAAAATGTATGTTGGAATGACATGTAGTCGAACCGTATGAAGAGGTCGTACTAATAGAATGTATGTTGGAATGCTATGTAGTCGAACCTATGAACGGGTCACACTAATAGAATGTATGTTGGAATGTTATGTAGTCGAACCGTATGAACGGGTCGCACTAATAGAATGTATGTTGGAATGTTATATAGTCGAACCGTATGAACGGGTCGCGCTAATAGAAAGTATGTTAGAATGCTATATTGTCGAACCGTATGAATAGGTCATACAAATAGAATATATGTTGGAATGTTATCCAATCGGAACGTAGGGAATACGCGAAACAACTAGAATTAGATATTAAAGAATGTTTATATAAGTAAATTAATGTTGTAGGACCGGTTTTGACTACCGAACGATTGCGAAACGACACGACACGTATGACGTGCAGAATCCGTGCATGTGTGTGGACCGAACACAAGAACTAATATAATATGATGATTCGATTGATGATATGACGGAATACAGAACCTTGAATCACCTTGACCACTTTCTCTCTCTAGATTCTCTCTCTAATATCTAAAGATCTAAAGCGCAAGATGAGCAAAAGTTCCTAAAGCTAAATATAAGCTCCTATTTATATGCCATGGCAATAAGGAAGGTTTCCTTATTTACAATAATGCCATGGCCCTATATTTAATAATATTAAACCTTGTTTTGTTCAGTTTTCTGCTACGTTTCGGATTGACGGAGGCGATAGAAATAAATGCACTCACAGACTCCCCCTTGTATATTGTCGTAGTCAATCTCGTAGCATCTTGTCTTTTTTCTCTCTATGAGTCTTTATGAAGCTTTAACATCTTCAGCTACCACAGACTCCCTCTTTAATCTAACAGACTCCCCGTGGATCTGTCTTCAGCTTCAGCTACTCCCCTTGTCGTTTGACTCTTCCTTCAGGCTCCCCCTTTTGTTAAGCTTCCGTGCTTTTGGGATCGACACTTGGCTTTGCAATTACAAGCTCCCCCTTACATCGAGCTCGTCTTTAGACTCCCCCTTAGACTCGGCTATTGAGATCGTAATCTAGCACTTTTATCTGCAAATATCAAACATTTGTAAGAAATATGACAATTTAAAATTGAAAACCTAACTCTCAAATTAAGCTGAAGCATTTCAAATATGTAACATTGAAAGGTTTTTTGGTTTTCCAGGAATGATGACCCGTCTCTTAAAAAACCTTTTGGATTGAAAACCTGGCTCTATTGTACAAATATAACAATATGAATATATCCAGGATTAACTTGGCTCACTCCCCCTATCAAACAACTATGTATATTTGACAATGAAAGTATCCAAAACCTCACGATTTATCACCCAAGTCCAAATTAATGACCTTGGAGATCTCACAAACTGTTTTCGATTTTTCATTGTAAAACTTCAAGTTTAAACTTAATGAACTTGTTTTTATTTTCAGAAACACGTTCAGCATACTTAGATTTTGAAACTCAACTCTCAGACATCGATTGTCGAAAATAAAGTAGAAACAAAATCTTTTTGTATTTTTCTTAAACATAAAGCAGTAACGAACTATTTACAGACAATATTTTTGTTTTAGTTCGTGTCAGAGAATCATATTAGTTTATGACAAATCACTAGCACCGTTGAGCTTTACACACTTTAAGTTCTAAACGATTCACTTAGATTGTCAGTATACTGATCCACTTAAATTTTCACATAAAGTTCAACTGATTCGAGATACGAGATTTAGTGTTTTAAGGAACTTAACTTATTCGCGTGTCCCACCTCAGAATATACTCTCGTATCAAGATTCCCTAGATTCAGTCTTACAGGTGAATATACTATATTGATATCTGTTCTCTGGGTTAGTGCGAGACCTTAAGAGCTCAGGTATGAACTCTCGTTCAATCAAAGAGATGAAGGCTCGACTTTGAGGTGTATCCCACTTAGGGATCTTCTTTACAACTGCAATTGATTTCTATCTTTCGATATTTTTCAATTAATATGCAGAGGGTAAGCTTTAAGTACGTAAAGTATTATACGAAGTCTAGGCCATTGCTTCCGCAATATCAGAAGACCATGTATAATACCCCAGATATCAAATAGTATAAAGACCTAGTATCTCAGAATCCGGCAATCTCTCAAACAAGATTTCGGGGGTTACCCATATATCCGAGAGAAGTTCCCCACGAGATAAGTAAGTATTTGATATTTAGGTTTATATCTCGAAAACAATCTACTAAGCGTGTAAAAACCTACTGGCATATCATCAGTTAGACCGTTTATCACATTTGACTTTCCATTTCTTTAGCGTACTGTGACTGTCTACCGATGTACTATCATTTTCTCTTTTTACACATAAACTCATTTTTGAATTTTATCATGTTTTTGGCTTTTTCAAAATTTTAAATGTTTTTGGATTTTCTTGACAACACTTACTCCCCCTAAAATTCAAAACATTTAAAGAAAATTTGATATCCGATGTAGATAGCTTTGACTCACCATCAACTTTCTACATCACATGCTCTGTTTTGCATAAAGTACCCCCATGATTTACAACACATTAATATTTGACAATTTGAAAACCGTTTTTCAATATTATGAAATTAATCATGTTTGTTCAGCCGTGAGGGTTTCGGCATATTCAATCAACATATTTTTGAAATTTTTGATTTTTGACAAATTTAAAAACAAACATATTTTTGTTTTTTTTTTCAATTTTTTTACAAAAATGAAAACATATTTTTGGTTTTTTAAAATTTTCAGTTTTTAGGGTTTTGAAATATGATTTATTTATGTATAGAAAACAAACAAACTCCCTGATTCTTAGTTGCAGGGACCCGCAGCCTTCAATTGTGCCAGGCTGCTCTCATCTCCAACTTGACAATCATCTATTTTCTTGAGCACCTGCACATTCACGTTACTCAATTACTTGAACAATTAAGCCCAGGTCTGCTTGACCTTAGGCATTTCAACACAAAATGAATCATTCAAAGATGGAAAATCTTTGTCTTTTTTCTCAAAGAATTTTTCATTTTTACTTCATCATTGTTTGCTAAATTAATTTTCTGTTTTTCATTTTCAGACACAGTTTGTTTCTTAATAGTCCAAACTTGTCCTTTTGAAACATTTCTTTTGTAAAAATGAGATTCATTCTGAATGTTTTGATTTTGAACAACATCTTTTGGTTTCCAAAACTGATTTGCTTTTGTTGCGTCAACAGTTGTTTTCCAACTTTGTGATGTTCTAAATCTGGGTGTGTGAAAATTCCAGGTTTGCTTGAATCAAACCTAGTCGGGTTTGATTTCCATGTTTGATTTGAAGAAAACTTCTTTGTGTTGTACATCTAAGTTTGTTTTGAATCGAACCTGGTTGACCGTTGTTTCACATCCTCAGATTTCTGTTTCTCAACATCAACAGGCTTTGGGTTTGGACACTTGCGACTAAGATGTCCAATTTTATTATATTTAAAACAAGTTTTCTTTGAGACATCTCTGGCCTGTTGTTATTGCTTTTTCTGAGCATAGAACTCTTCATTAGACTGTCGTCTAAATTGGAGTTCTTTCTCTTCTTCAGAACTTGTTCCGTGAACAAAGTTCAACTTTTTCTGATAGTTTGGCATTTCATTTCTTTTCCAATTTTGTTTCTTTTTATAACCCAACCCAACCTTCATATTTTTCTTCTTGAAACCAGGTTTGTTATAAAAAGTTTTGTTACTTTTTCTAGCGAATTTTGAAATTTCAGACTTTTTAATCTCTACCAGTTTGAAAACTTTGTTGATTTTATCTGAAATCGCATTTTGAATTGGGAATTCATCATCCAAGAATAGTTTGTCCGATCCAATCATGGTATAATCCAATCCTTTTGAATCATCATTCACAACTTTATCAGATTTTGAATGTTTAAGATAACTATCATGAAAACTTCCCTCATTTTCATCTTGTGATTCAGACTTATCTGTTTTGGTAGACTCCTCTGCTAGAACACTTTCAACGACCTTACCTACCACCTCTGAATCATCAAGATCATCAAATTTGGTGTAAGTCACATCGATGTTGTGGGTAATTGGTCAACCATGTTTATTGCTTTTTCCACCTTCTCGCCATCATAGAATGTATAATTATTCTCCAATGGTGGTGGAAACTGATGGTATTCAGACCCAATTCCGTTTTTGTTCTTTTATGACTCTTTCCTATCGGGTGTGATGTTGAAAATACGTTCCAGAATGTATGAAGCAGAAGGATAACTTTGAAGTTTATTGACCAACGTTTCTTTATCTGCCAGTTCTTGTTTTAGGTTAGCAACATCATCAATATATTGATTTAAAACCATTTATTTTCCTTTATATCTGGCTTCAAGAAATTTAGTTGTTTTCTAACATGCAGACATTCTATCATCTAAACTTTTAACTCTACTTTTCAAAGTTTCATAGGCTTCTTTTACATTATGATATGACAATTTCATTCCATCATATTCTTTTTGCAACTCTTGAATATTTTTATCTTTTGGAATACATTCGTTGCAATCCGCTGAACATTTTTCTTTCAAATTTTTTTTCTTTTTCAAGATCTTCACATTTCTGTGTCAGCTCTTTTTCTTTTTCTTTTAAAACCTTTTCATTTTCAAGCATTTCATTACACTTTTCTCTGAAAATCTTTTCTCTTTTAGTAAACTCAATGTCCCTGATTTTAAATTTTTCATCTTTTTCAGTCCAAGCACTACACGTTTCCATGCATTTCTTGCACTGTTGTTCAACTTTATTATCAATTTTAATTGATGGACCAGGAGAATCAGTTTGAGTTGTTACCTCAGTGTTTGGCACATTGACTTCTTTCGCTTGTTGAGTCTGGTCTTCTTCAAACTACTGGTTTTTCTCAGCAGCAACTTCCTCAACTTTCTCATCTGCTTTCTTCACTTCCTTCACTAACTTCTCACTTTCATCAACAATCTCCTCAACCATCTTCTTCTTCTTCTCTAGACTAGCAAATATCACCTTCCTTATGCCTTCTTCAACCTTTTCTCTATACCTTGGAATCTCTTCAAGACCTTTGCACCAGATACTCACAGTCGGTATTGCAGTAACTAATGCTTCAAAATCAACTTTATCGGGATTAACTGTGGGATTTCCTTGAGGATCGACAAAGCATTCCCTTTCTTTATTCCACCTGCCTTGCCCGTGTTGCTTCCTTTTAAGCATCATACACATCTTCCAATCTCATGCGAGCATGTCTTTCTTCTCGACTCTGTTTGATCTCAGCAATCATTGCCTTGTCTTTTCCATCTTCTTGGTCATGTTGACTCCAATCATACCCTTCATCATCATTAATTACGATTCTGACTTCATCATCTTTGATGTAATCATTCCAATTAAATTTATCCCAATCAAATTTTTCATTTTGTATACTAGATTCACTACTATCACGAATCGTCAATACAACATGTTTCTTTTATTTAGAAGATCCTTCATCAATCTGCTTTCTTATTGGTTGCTCATTATTTTGATGATAAATAGCCTTTTTGTAGTAATCCTCATAAAAAGGCTTCACGCTATCATCAGCTTTGTTGTTCGAGCATTCTCTCTTGAAGTGCCCCTTTTGTTTACACTTGAAGCAAGTGACTTTGTTCTTGTCAAAACCAATATTCATGTATGGGCCTTGCAAGCACTTTCTGCCAGTTATCTCCATGAACCTTTGAGCTCTTCGGATGACACTTACCATGCACCAGCGAATGTCCATGAGCTCCATCTCTTCTGGATCGACTTGATCGTAATCCTCCTTTGTCATGTTTGGATTCCCGATCTTACCTACAATTAAACCTTCGTAAGATACCAGAATAGAAGCTAAAAAACTCATGTGCTGTGGAGAAAACTCGTTGTTCAGATGTGTAGAATTTTTCCAATCCTAATTTGGATTAGATTTAGACCATGCAGATGAATAATGATTTCCTGGATCATAGCTTGATGATTTGTTGTTTGACGAATCACCAGTCTTATCTGCACTGAAAGCAGTTTTGATCTTCGTCGATTCGTTGTTTTGTGGCATTCCTCTACGATAGTATAGATCAACATTCTGTTGATAACTAGAGCTATACATCTTGTTTTGGTTTTGTAATAGCAAATAATGTCCCTCTAGTTTTTCAATCAAACTCTCTAACGTCATCTCATCGAATTTAACATTATTTTTCAAAACGATCACATAGGTTTTCCAATCTTCCTCATGTGGCAATGCTTCGACAAGTTTATCCACCATCTCTTCTCTGTCTTTGTAGATTTCAAACTGTAAGACACAGCTTAATATAACTAGTTTAAAGATATAAAACTTGCATTTAATACAAAAATTTAGAGTTTACAAAAACTTTCGTGATTTTAAGACCATACCTAATCATAATATTCACATTATAACCCCACTAATCAAATATTCAAGACAGAACTACTAGTGTTTACATATTCTTAAAACAAAATAGATCAAGTGCGGAAGCGTTGATTTGTGTGTTCGGTTTGGATACATTTTCTTGATCATCATCCACTTACTTGTATTACCTAGAAACTGAAAATTTGGATAAACATTAGTATTAAAGACCTTGGAAATTAACATAATCGAAACTATGTTCAAAAACAAATTCGAGTAACCAAGAATATAAAAATTCAGCATTCATGACTGGGCGATACCATAACTTACGGTAGCCACCGTAAGTTACGGTGGCCACTAAGTAACAGTGGTCTGTCGTAAGGCAGTAGGAAACCACCGTAACATTTTTACTTGCTACCGTAAGTTACGGTATCCACCGTAACTTACGGTAGCCGCTGTACATTCTTTCTTGTTTTTGCAGTTTTGTCGATTCTTTTCCTACGTCACCGTAATTTAATTTCGAACACGTTTATCACATGACTAAGGCTAATTACTCATATCTAGATTTTACCAACTATGACGTTTCGCTACCCTCTCGAGAGATTGCTTACGCAATAAAATACATGATTGTTTCCAAGGTTTCGAACTTGCCTTTTTATGCTACTTGGCATGCTTAAGATTCTGAACTTTAACTCATGTATTAGGGGTTAAATTTCTCAACTAGTTTAGCGTGTCCGCTACACAGCTTATGCTTTGTTTATAACCATTCATCAAGTGATGGTAACTAACTTCAAAGTTTACTACTCAACTTGTTTTGACCCGTTTTACTTGTTTAAGACACATAGTCACTTCCGTGACATATTGGTTTATCTTGTTTACCATGTTTCAATGTGACGACATAAGACTAACAAATAAACTTAATGTAACGAAACGGAAAATTTCGTACCTTTAGATCACACCTTTCCCACGCGTATTCCCTCCGACTTGTCCGCTTGACGATCCGGACTCTTTGCCTAAAGAGTTCAATTTACAATTGGTTTAGAACTCTTTTCATGTTTATTAACGCATCATTATAAACAATAATCAAATCTGCATTTTTATTCTATTTTTAACATTTAAATCCCCACTTAGGCATTTCAACAAACACCTAGCGGGTCTGATTTTCACATGATAATTACCAAGTTCATGACTCGTAATTATCATTTAATTTTCACTTCAATTAGTCAATTCTACTCATGTCTTAACATCTACATTTTTCTGAAATTACTTCTTAAATTCAAATGGTGCTAGAACAAGAGTTATAATTCTAGTATTTATCAAGTTTCTTCAAGCTCCTCAATCACCTACAATGGTGATTACAAAACCTTACAAGTATCATGCCAGATTTGTCAAGAAATCATCTAGGGTTTGTTCCTAAACCTCATATCACATAGAATTTCATCCATGCATCAAGTAATCAAGCTAAATTTTTGTTTTTCACATTTAACCTAGAATTCAAGATGAAACAAAATACCATAATTTTACATACCTTTTGATCCCTACTAGGAGGTGATCACTAATTTATGTTCAAGACTTGATTTAAAGCAGATTAGGGGCTTCAATTTGTGAATTTTTGTGTGAAACTAGGGTTTGGAGAAAGCTCCTGGTCGTCCCTCCTCTTGTTCGATCGATACACACCCACAAGTGTGTGGTTGGTGTGTTTTGTTTACTATTTTAGCATTTAACTTTCAGTTTTTGACTAGTTTGGTCCCTCACTTATCATTTAACTATAAATTTTAAGTGTTTAACCTTATTATAAGTTACTTCTAGACTTGTAGCTAACGAGGTTATGAGCTCCTAGTTAGTCGGTTCTTGTTTGATTAATACTTTATAATAAAATATAAAGTTTTATATTTTTGGGGTGTTACACAAACCTTTCCATTTCAATCTTCAAATGACAAAATCTTTCTATCATTTGATGAACCGTTTCACCTTTCATGCAACCAAATAAGTCAAACTTCTTTTTCAACAACGATATCTTGTTCTTCTTGATATCCTTCTTACCTTCAGCTTTTAACTTTAAAGCTTCCCAAATTGACTTAGACGTTTCACCATGCTGAAGTAGTGAACGAATATCCTCTCTGATAGATTGTTGAATTAGAGTTATCATTCTTAATTCACTATAATATTCCTTTTTATCATCAGCTGTGAATTGTTTAAGTGTGATCAATTCTTGTTTTTCATTTCTTGGTTTCTGATATCCCATAGTTAACATGATCCAACTTTCATATGCATAGGCTTGCACCCAGTTTTCAAATCTTGTACACCACCAGTGATAATCTTCAATATTCATTGATTTCGGTGGTCTCTGATGATTTCCGTAAACGTTATCATGGTTCAAACGCTCAGTTATCATAGTTGTAGCATTCTTTGGTGTCACTGGAGTTTCTTCAGTTGTAAACGCATTGTAAAACGTGTTATAAAACTCTTCGCCAATGCCTGACATATTCGAATTGCGTCTTGATTTTTCACACCTTGTATTTTTACCTTTCGTTTATCACCTGCAAACAAAACAAACACTTGATCAGTTTAAATGGACCGAATACGTGAAAGTCCGTGAAATGTGTGACTGTAGAATATTGTGGACGGAATCGAACTAAGACTCGTGCAAAAGACTCGCGGATTCGTTCCGACTTTTTGGTACGACTATGATGTTATTCGGATGGAATCACTTGTCGAATAGAGTCAACTATTGGATGGGGTCAACTATCGGATGGGGTCAACTGTCGGATGGGGTCAACTATCGGATGGGGTCAACTGTCGGATGGGATCAATTGATCGGATGGATCACTTATCGGATGGTCATCCGAGTAACTTGGTCGGATGAGGTTTAATCTGATTGGATGGGCCGAACAATTACCTATGATGTTTATTGGACCTCAACTTTTTATCTGACCGAGAGAAAGATTCCTATTGATATAATCAAACAACAAACTTTATCAGCATGCAACATATATCATGATAATCTCTGAAAAGTCTGACCCAATCACTTAATCACATGCAATATTAAACCAAATGTTTTTATTGGACCAAAATTCTTTTAACTTCAATTGGATCGCAATACTATCTTGGGCCTCACAATACTTAAGTTCTATTGGACTGAGACTATATCACATAGTCTGAATATTGCTTTAAATGTCCGACAACTTTCAATTTATCGTGATTTTAAGTAGACCGAGAATATTAATGATCAAATGCAATCGGATGAGCTTAAACACATGGGCTGCTGACAAATGAAAATATAATAAAGTTGTTCGGATGATCACTCGATCGAATGGGTAATCATGTTATTCGATCAGATGGGTTTTTTATGATAGACAAATGGACTTCACCTCATTCGATCGAATGGGTTTAATATCTTCGAATGGCCATTCGAACCAAATCAATATATCAACTTTTGAATGGTTTTTATGTTCGGATGGTCATCCGAACGGATGGCCATCCGAATGAACATCAACAACAGCGAAAACCATGATTTTCGGACGGAAAAACCTCGATTTGAACCCCTTAAACTTCGAATTTTGTTATGAAAATTTGTAGGGTTGTAAAACAATGATTTTCGCGCACTATATCAAAAACTCAGCAAATTTTAACCATGAAAACCTTTTTAATTTTTCATTTTTGTATCAAAAAATGAAGAAAATGGGTAGAAGAAGAATTTTGATGAATCTGATGCGAATTAAGCGCTGAATCTGATGAATTTTCAAAGAATCCCTGTGGATTTGATTCATGCAATCGAGCTCCTGCTCTAATACCATTTGTAGGACTAGTTTTGACTCCCGAACGATTGCGAAACGACACGTACGACGTGCGGAATCTGTGCACGTGTGTGGACCGAACAAAAGAACTAATATAATATGATGATTCGATTCATGATATGGCAGAATACAGAACCTTGAATCACCTTGACCACTTTCTCTCTCTAGAATCTCTCTCTAATCTCCAAAGATCCAAAAGTCACAAGATGAGCAAAAGTTCCTAAAACTAACCATAAGCTCCTACTTATAGGCCATGGCAATAAGGAAGGTTTCCTTATTTACAATAATGCCATTTCCCTATATTTAACAATATTAAACCTTGTTTTGTTCAGTTTTCTGCTACGTTTCAGATTGACGGAGGCGATAGACATAAATGCACTCACAAATTTGAATGGGTTGGATTATGGAAGTAAAATAACGAATGCGAATTTAACAGTTGGAAGTTAATATGTGGTACATACGTGTAGAATTAATGTTGATTCTTGTTGTTGTGAGGTAGGTAAAGCCTTACTCTAAACGGCGTGCTACGCTCGGAACGAACACACTCCATGATGCCCTTTACGCGCTTCCGGTTTATGTTTAGTGTCAATGGGTCAAACTACTTTGGATTGTAAATGTCGTTTTGAATGTTTATCTCTTTTGTAAGTAAGTTTAAAGTTTATGCTTTAAATATGTTGGAATTGGTCAACTTTGGTTTTAAAGTTTGATAGTTGTGTTGGTTCGTATATATACAAAGGCATTGTGTTGGTCAACTTTAGCGTTTTTACATGATGTTTGACCATTAAGAAATTTTGGGCATTTCAAGTTGGTATCAGATCCAAGGTTTGAGGGATTCAGGCACAAGTTAGAGTGCTTGGACTCAAACCGACGGCTCGCGCAATTGGTGTTTTCGCTCCAAGACCGCAAATGAGGTAGCATTTAAGTTTTCAGTAAATATAAATGAGAAAGAATGTATTTCTAATATAAATTTTTAGTTTGGAAGGCGGAAATGTAAGAATGGGGATTATACAGAGAGTTTCGGGGCACGTTTAGTCGAAATGGGGCTTTGGAACGGGTCAAATGTGCTGAAACAAGAAAGTGCAGCGACTGCAGACCAGACAAGGCGTCGCCGACGGCCCTCTGGGCGTGGCCGACGCAGCTTGCTATTACGACGCCTTAAAAATCTGTCTACGCCAAATGTTGACGATGCAGGTTTGAGGGGTGCATCGCCGACGCGGCTTCAAGCTGTCACCGACTGTGACACTTCGGGTTTTCCCGAGCAACCTCATTGTTTAGCTATATGTGTACGTGTATTATTAAATGAAGATTTGCGAAATATCTTGAAGTATTATGTGATGCTTGCATTAAACTATGTGTACATAATACATATATATATAGGTGTGTACGTATAATGTATAGGCGAATATGTTTTAGCAAACCAAACCGAAACCCCTCTCTTGCACACTATGGACTACCAACCTACCTAGCTCATCAACTTAAGGACCCGACTCGAGACCACTCAGTCTCGAGTGAACAGTGACAAATGGGCCGGATGGGCCGCAACCTCCCTAGGCCCACTCGGACCCATTAGGGGGCACTAACTTGCAATGAGTATAAAGCCTCATTAACCCCCATTGCACCAAACCTTCTCCCACACTCACCCACACTCTCCTACATTCCTTCAATCACTAAAACCCTAAAAGCTCCACCAACACCCTCCTCTTTTCTTCTCGGAATCACCATCGGCTAAGGAAGGGCTCTCGGACCTCGGTGAATCCCTACACACCTCCACACTTCGGAACCGGTTAGTGTTTCAATGGATGCTAAGAAAATTATGTGTGCTTAATGATTAAGATGCATGATTAGTTTAGAGGTCTTGTTGTATGAATTCTTGTATGATTGGTGACTTGGTAATATGATGAATAATGTGTGTGAGCTATGGTATGATAATGTCTTGTTAAGGTGTTTTTGTAGGGAAAATGATTAGGCTATCCGATTCATGTTAGATGTTTTGTTAGATAATTTTGTTAATCCGATTTATGTTATCCGATTTATGTGGTATGATCTTGTTATCCGATTTATGCTAGATGTTTTGGGACAAATGTGTGTTCAATAGGATGATGCAAGATTTACTTGATCTTTATATTTCATGTTTGAGTGATCTCATGAAGAACCTTATGAATATGTGCCAAATGTGATATGAACATATGATGAACAATGTTGAATGTGAGATGAACATTTGAATATGGTGTGTTTGATCCATTTGGATTGGGGCATAGACAAGAAAACATGTTTATTGGGGGTAGTACACAATTTGCATGAAATCTCAATTCCATTGGATAGTACATCGGGCAGGTTCTAGAAGGCCTGGTTCATCAGGTGTGCGAGTCGAGACCTCCTGTCTCGACTCGAGACTACGTGATTGCGACTCGAAACCAAACCGTGACGACTCGATACTACGTGATTGCGACTCGAAACCAAACCGTGACGACTCGAGACTACGTGATTGCGACTCGAAACCAAACCGTGACGACTCGAGACTACGTGATTGCGACTCGAAACCAAACCGTGACGACTCGAGACCTTATACACCACTCGAGACCAGCCATTCACAACTCAAAATCCCTTGGTTGCGACTCGAGACCGTATGTTCTCGAGTCAAAACCGCATGGTCTCGACTGGGCATGACTACCTTAGTTATTGGGCCTTAGTGTATTCTGTTTGGGCTTCTGTTTAATTGGACTATGTGACAAATATGTTCTGGGCTTGTATCTATGCAAATATGCCATGTGCTGATCTACTGTTAATCATATGTTGTGCATTCAATGTGTTAGCTATGTGTAGATATACGTGATTAATTATGTCCGAACCTGACCTATACTGGTAACCATTTAGGACGTGGTGACCAGCATACTTAACCAAGTAAACTAACCTGCCGAGCAACCCAAGGTCAGTTCACACACACTAAAAGCATGCGTCCCAGGGAGGGACACGAACAAACTAAATAATGTTTTCAAACTGATAAATTCTGGGGGAATATGCAAACGGTACTCTTGTACTACTACATCCGGGGGAGATACGTTTGGGTATTATTTATAAGTCACAAATAGCAACACTAAACGAATCTCTATCACATCAAGTCCCTGCTTATAGTACCGATTAATCGCCGGGGGCGAACGAGTTATTAGTTGATAGCGCTATTAGGTTTGACAACCTCACACCGTGACCGGGGGAGATCGGGCGTGAACTATAGACCTTGCATCTCGGTCAATGACGATAGACATTGACTTGGGGCACCAAATCTTCTCGTCAACAGTTTCGGTAATTCAAGTTTAGTAGCTTTCATATGGGGTAGCTCCCCATGACGTGATTATAAATGCTTTACCTAAACAACCTACATTTTCTTTTGAAAAGCTAAAACTGGACATCTCGTGAACTCGCCAACATATCTGTTGACACCCTACTGCATGCTTTGCAGGTAACCAGTGAATCAGGAGCTTGCAGCTTGGGGATATGTAGTGGTCGTCTTAACCCGTGTGTTGGGTTTCAAATAATCTTGAACAATGAACTTTGTTTTGAAACTGTTTGGTTTATGCTTCCGCTGTTTGTTTACACAACCATTTGAACTTAAACTTTTAGAACTTTAAAAATATGGTGTTTACTAACTACTATGGTTGGTGAATGCTTTTACTATTAATCAACGCTCAGTATAATTAGTGGTTGGATCCTGGTCAGTCACTCCTCCAAGCGGTAGTACTCCGCAAGTGGATTTTGGGGGTGTGACAGATTGGTATCAGAGCCATTGGTTATAGTGAACTTGGTTTTAAAAAGAAGAGTCTTTTTGAGAAAAACCAGACTATAACTCGTGACGACACTACACTCAAAGGGCAAGACTCAACATGATTAGACCTCGTAGCTCGGACTTGTGTTTACTTGCTTGTTTATCTTATATTGACTGCTCTACTATACATACTAGTGTGCCTAATTAGATAGATACACATCCCTCTCCTATCTCACTCCCACTACGTTACGACATCACACTCATATTGTGTTTTCTGGTTATGAAGACAATGAGTGGACGCGGAAGAGGAAGCGTTAACATGACTCAGGCTCAATTCACTAACTTGCTCAACACGGTGGCTGCAGCCTTCGCAGCTCACCCTGGAGGTAAACTCGTTACTTTAGGGTGCTTAGACCCTACCCCCACATCGACATTTCACCTCTAAACCTATTCGCTCCATTTATCACAACAGGTCAGCCTGCGCCTGCACAGCCACGTGTCTGTACTTTCAAAACTTTCATGGATGGCAAACCTCTCCCTTTCAATGGCACAGAGGGTGCCATAGGCCTTCTACACTGGATTGAAAAGGCCGAAGCTGCCTTTGTTGTCTGCGAGTGTCCCCCTGCTAACTGGGCCAAGTTCGCGACTGGTACGCTTGAAGGAAACGCGCTTTCATGGTGGAAAGCGCAAATTCAGATGCTTGGTCTGGAAACTGCTAATGCTACTGCATGGGAAGATTTCAAAGACATGATCAAAGAAGAGTACTGTCACAGGGATGACATCCACAAACTCGAGAACGAGTACTATGCGCTCAAGATGGTTGGGTCAGAGATTGAGACCTACACCAAGCAGTCCAACGACTATGCTGCACTTTGCCCAAACATGTCCCGACCTATGTATCGAAGGATCGAATTGTACATCAAAGGCTTGGTCCCAGAAATTCGGAGCCATTGGACCTCAGCCAACCTCAACACCATACAGCCCGTGGTTCGTCTTGCTCACAAACTCACCAATCAGGCTGTGGAAGAGGGCAAGTTGCCCCAGAGGATCAGTGCTACTACTGGAGCTTCTAATGACAACAAACGAAAGTGGGATGGAAACCAGGGTAAAGATGCTAACTCTACTCAAGCCCCGGCTCAGCAAAGGAAAACTGAAAATAACAAGGGCCCTCAGCAACAGGGTGGCTATCAGGGCCATCTCCCCAAATGTAACAAGTGAAATCGACATCACAATGGACCCTGTGCGAAGAACAAGTGTCAGCGGTGCAACAAGATGGGACATGAGGCAAAGGATTGTAGGAGCCCTCATCCCGCAAGGCAAAATCAACCACAGCAGCAGCATCATGGGAACATCAAGGGTTGTTTCCAGTGCGGAGCTGAGGGTCACATTAAGAAGAATTGTCCTCAGTTAAACCAGAACAACCCCAATCAGGGTGCGGGAAATAACAACAACAACGCCAACAATGCTGGAAATGGTGCAAAAGGAAGGGCTTTTGTGATTGGAGCTGGAGAAGCAAGGAATGACCCCAACGTTGTAGTGGGTAAGTTCCTCCTTAATGATCGTTATGTTTCCATACTATTTGATTCCGGAGCAGATGCTAGTTATGTATCCCTACGTATTAGTAAGAAACTTAAGTCCACCCTTACGCCGTTAAGCTCTAAGCACATCGTCGAGATAGCTAATGGTAGAAACCTCGAGGCTTCACACGTAATTCGTAACTGCAAATTAGAGTTGTCTGGTCAGACCTTCTGTATCGATCTCTTCCCCATCATTCTTGGAAGCTTTGACGTCATCATTGGTATGGATTGGTTATCCAAACATCGAGCTGAAATCCTCTGCCAAGAGAAAGCTATTCGTATTCCCCGTCCCCCTGGCAAACCCCTTATAGTTCAAGGCGACAAGAGCGGAGAAGTCACAGGCATCATTTCATTCTTAAAGGCCCAGAAGTGTCTACAAAAGGGGCACACCGCTATCCTGGCACTCGTTGCCGACACACAGAAAATGGAAAACAGGATTGAAGATTTTCCAGTCGTACGCGACTATCCTGAGGTATTCCCGGAGGAACTACCTGGACTCCCTCCTCACCGTCAGGTCGAATTTCAAATCGAACTAGCTCCCGGAGCAGCACCTATAGCTCGTGCACCTTATCGATTAGCCCCCGCGGAACTCAAGGAACTTTCTACTCAACTACAAGAACTTTTGGACAAAGGTTTTATCCGTCCTAGCTCATCACCCTGGGGAGCCCCAGTGCTCTTCGTCAAAAAGAAAGATGGCACATTCCGAATGTGCATTGATTACCGCGAACTGAACAAGGTTACCATCAAGAATCGTTACCCACTTCCCCGTATCGACGACCTGTTCGACCAGCTGCAAGGGTCGAGCTATTATTCCAAGATCGATCTACGATCGGGTTATCACCAGTTGAGAGTCCGCGATGAGGACATCTCTAAGACTGCTTTCAGAACCCGCTATGGTCATTACGAATTCCTTGTTATGCCTTTCGGGATGACCAACGCACCTGCGATCTTCATGGATCTCATGAACCGAGTATGCAACCCCTACCTCGACAAGTTCGTAATTGTGTTTATTGACGACATCTTAATCTACTCGAAGAGCCAAGAGGAGCATGAACAACACCTGCGTCTTATTCTCGAACTTCTTCGCAATGAGCAACTGTACGCCAAATTCTCGAAATGTGATTTCTGGCTTAGAGAAGTCCATTTCCTTGGGCACATCGTCAATTAGGAAGGGATTCATGTCGACCCCGCTAAGGTCGAATCCATTAAGAATTGGCCTGTACCTAAGACTCCGACCAAAGTCCGCCAATTCTTGGGATTGGCAGGATACTATCGAAGATTCATCAAGGGATTTTCTAAGATCGCTCAACCACTTATGACCCTCACTCAGAAGGGTGTTGCTTACAAATGGAGTAATGCTCAGGAATCTGCCTTCCAGGAACTAAAGAAAAATCTTTGTAGTGCTCCTATCCTTTCCTTACCTGAAGGTACCGACGACTTTGTTGTTTACTGCGTTGCTTCTATTCAAGGGCTTGGTTGCGTGTTGATGCAACGCGAGAAGGTTATTGCTTACGCTTTGCGACAACTCAAGATCCACGAATGGAACTACACAACGCATGACTTAGAATTTGGAGTTGTGGTCTTCGCGCTCAAGCTTTGGAGACACTACTTGTACGGCACCAAGTGCACGATTTACATTGATCACAAGAGCTCCAACACATAATGGAACAAAAGGAGTTGAATATGCGGCAACGCCGATGGGTCGAACTCCTAAATGACTACGAGTGTGCAATTAAATATCACCCAGGCAAGGCTAATGTGGTAGTTGATGCCCTCAGCAGAAAGGAGACCAAACCCAAGCATGTTCGTGCCTTACAGCTCACTATCCACTCGAACCTCCCTAATCAGATTTGAAATGCTCAGGTTGAAGCATTGAAAGCCGAGAACATCAGGGCTGAGTCCCTACGAGGATCGAGACAACGATTGGAACAAAAAGAAGACGGTGCTTACTACGTAGCCGGACGCATATGGGTTCCGCTTTATGGAAATTTACGTGTCCTTGTGATGGATGAAGCCCATAAGTCCCGTTACTCAGTACATCCGGGTTCG
>JARYGA010012440.1:0-44938 GCA_030545235.1 Helianthus tuberosus | reverse complement strand
AGCGAGATACAGTTCAAATCCAACATGTAGACACTGGAATGGCGTAAAACGTATATTCCGGTATATCTGCGGGACACAAGACTTAGGTCTTTTCTATCAAAAGGATCAAAAGTCCCAACTTGTTGGGTATGCTGATGTCGGATATCTATCAGATCCTCACAAAGTAAAATCTCAGACAGGTTACGTATTCACATACGGTGGCACAACAATTTCTTGGAAGTCAACTAAGCAAACACTTACAGCAACATCATCAAATCATGCCGAATTAAATAGCACTATATGATGCTGGTCGAGAATGTATGTGGTTGAGATCAATGATTAATCACATACAAGAAGCATGAGGATTAGAACAGATCAATAAGGAGCCGACAATTATTTATGAAGACAATGTTGCTTGCATAGCTCAGATCAGAGAAGGTTACATCATGGGTAGGGGTGCAAACGAGCCGAGCCCGAGCTCGGCCAGGCTCGAGCTCGAGCTCGATTTACTTATGAGAGCTCGGGCCCGAGCTCGGCTCGATTCGAACTTTGTTTTCAAAGCTCGAGCTCGGCTCGTTTGTATTTTATCAAGCTCGAGCTCGACTCGGGCTCGGCTCATTTATTATCTATTAATTAGTATATTAAATAAAAATAATATAAATAATATACTTTTTAGGCTTGTGAGCTCGATAAGTAAAGCTCAGGCTCGGGCTCGTTTACTAAATAAGCTTTTTTTAGGTTTGAGGTCGGCTTGTAAACAAGTTTACATAAAGCTCCGCTCGACTCGGCTCGTTTACACTAAGGCTCGACGAGCCTAACGAGCTTCACATGTGAGGCTCGAGCTCGATAAACAAACGAGCCTTGTTTTGAGGCTCAAGCTCGGCTCGGGCTCGATAAGGCTCGGCTCGTTTCAAGCTTTTTCTCGAGCCGATCTCGAGTAGCTCGCGAGCCGCTCGGCTCGTTTGCACCCCTAATCATGGGTGATCGAACAAAGCACATCTCACCAAAGTTCTTCTCAACATATGACTTGCAGAAAGAAGGGGAAATCGATGTTCGTCAGATCAAGTCAAGTGAAAATCTAGCAAACCTGTTCACAAAATCTTTACCTACAAGCAGTGTCGAGCAGTTATCACACAAGATCGGTCTTCGTAGGTTGAAAGATGTTTGTTGAATTCGGGGGGAGAATTATACACGATGTACTCTTTTTCCCTTAACTAAGTTTTGTCCCACTGGGTTTTCTTAGTAAGGTTTTTAATGAGGCAACATAGTTGATCCAGTAGTATCAGTTTATTTATTCAGGTCCTGAAGTACCTATTTAACATCATCCTGAAGTATGTTGTTAAACTGTGTATAATTCTAAATGTCTGGGGGGAGAGTTATAAACCAGACATTTTAGGCTCAACCTATTACTTATGGGCTTTAGGGTTTGTGGTAATGTTTATCTCTATATATTGTAATGTTGAATAGAATGAAGGAATGAAATTCAGTTTATCTCTTTTTATCTTTGGTTTTTATCAGTTTCATGTTACTCATCATCCTTTTGAAAACCGTACTAGACATAGATAAACCTGACGGTTTCACACTTTCTAAATATATATGATATACGCGTGTAATGAATTAAACATTTGGTGAACCGTTTGATATGAATATTTATTTGTTCGTTTATATAATAAACGAATGAATATGAACACTTTTTTTTGTTCATTTAGTTAAGCAAACGAACATGAACACATGTCTCGTTTGTTCGTTTATGTTCGTGAGCACTTGTTTGAATTCAATAATTAAAATCATTTATATGTACAGTACTTTACATTTGTTTGAGTTCACGTTCGTTTATAAGTTCATTAAAATTTGTCAAGCGCATTACAATTTAGTCTAGTTTGATGAAATTAAAATATCACCTATCACAATTTACTCTAGTTTTATTAAATTTATTAGGTCAAACAAATTGATGTTCATGTTTATTTTTAGTTGGTGTTTGCTCAATTATGTCCGTTCATATTTTCATTTGTGTTGGGTTACGTTCATGAACTGTTCGTTTAAACTATTAACGAACGAATGTAAACAAACACGTCTATTTTCTTAATGAACAAACATGAACAAGAAAAATGCGTTGTTAAGTTGTTTTCGTTCAAAGCTAATGTGACACCTGTGTCACTTCAACCATCAAACAAATGCCAAACCAATGAAATATTGTGTTTCATACTTGGGATTTGTATAAATATGTGTATCGTTTGCACGTATCAATTCTTGTTCGATTTCAAGCTTTAAATCGCTTTCAAGAAGGTTATACGCGCACTAATGCGTAAATATAACCAGTTTAATGCAATGAACACTCTGGAATAGTGAAATAGGGTTAACATACCTTAAATAACCTCCACATAACTTAGAAATAAGTTTTGGATGGTTTGGTGTGTTGAAATCAAGTTTGTTCGATCGCAGGGACTAATTGTGTCAAACTGCGAAACTATACCGATTTGTATAGTAACGAACCTTCTGAAACTTGATCATAAGTTAAATATGCCCTAAATATCCTTTACACAGCTTAGAAATAGGCTTTGAGGTGTTTGGTGCGCAAAAATAAACTTTTGGTCATTCAGGGACTAAAAGCGTCAAAAAGTGCATAAGTTTGCATTTTCGCGCATATCTTGCGTTCTGAATACATCCGTACATCCAAAAATTTATGTAATCATTAAAATATTTTATTTTAGTGATTGGCATGATAAAATTCTATTCGTCGCTTAATTTGGATCGATTTTGCGTTCGTTACAACTTCCGTCGTAATTAACCGAACAACGCAATCGTACGACCAAACGAGCCGACATCCGAGATGTTTTTGAGCACATTTTAAGTTCCCTATACTTTAACTTCATTTTAGAGCCTTGAAATGGAGTTAGCGGGGCTTAAACGTGTCAAAAATGCATCGAAAACCATGTTTTGGGGCTTCAGGGGCTAAATTGTCATTTTTGAAAGTTGCTGGTCTGCAGGTCCCTTGCGGTACGTATGGACATGTGCTTACGGTCCATATGTAGTCCCCAGATCAGCAGAGTTGCAGAAACATTGAATCTGGTCATTTCCTCTTGTTCCAATGGTTTTGATCCATGGTTTTTCATGCTATGGGCTGGTTTGTGTGGAGAACAAGTCCCCCAATCTTTCTTTGACAATTGTATGGCCAAGATCATTCCCTCTTCTCCAAGAAATGATCCTAACGGTTTGCGAAAAACTATATAAGGCCATGTCCCTCATTCATTTTCTGCACATTTGGTCTGAGATTTCTCTAAGTGGTTGTGATTATTCACTACCTACCTGAGAATACTTGGAACCAAATCTATTTGGACCCTTTGTAAGTCCTCTTTCGTTCTTTTGCATTGACCAGTCTATGGTCAATGAGAAGTTCGTTTGAACTTCGCAACGTGAGCGTAATCACGATGGTTATAGTCCCTAGTGACTATACCTACTGATTACCACGTTGTTTAGGTGTAGTGACGACTCGTAGTTTCGGCCAAAATGCGTGTTTATGCGTATTTTGTAACCAAACTACTCTTAGGTATCAAAACCGTTTGTTTCGATATCCAACTTGTTTTCAAACTTTGTTAAACATGTTTTAAACATGTTTAGCTCATCACTTTTAGATTAGTGCTTATGTAGGGTCGTAAGGTAAGCGATCTAAACAATCGCTTATACTTTCAAACCCGACCCATTTGGTCGATCTTTAGGATCCAACCAAACGCATTAGGTGACCATAGTTGTATAAGGAATAACCTTCCGAGGTTATACCTTATGGTCACTTCGTTTAAGTAGTTGTATGATAGGTAGTTTATATGCCTTAGGAAAATTACCAAAATACCCTTTTTATGCATAATTGATATTTAAGCATATGTAACTTTCATTTAACTGATTATGTAACATAATTAAGTATGTTAGGGCATATAATACTTGTCATAGGACTAGTTAAGCGGTCTGAACGCGTTAAAGTAGCATAAGCTACCTAAACGGGTCGTGATGGGTCGTAAGCACTTAGGATAGGTTTCCTTTTAGGATGTAGGCTGTGTTAGACCATATTATATGAGTTCCTATACTCATTTGGTTTATGAAACCTCATCCTATCCGATCATCCAAATTAGGTCCGGTTTATTTATGTAGTTACCTTTATTAGGTACCGTTTGATTTCCGGGACTCCTCTAGCTTGCTTGGTAGTTGTTAAAGACTTCTAAGCACTCTCAAGTGAGTACATAGTCCCCTCTTTTACTGTTTTCAAACTGTTTTGGGGTGAAGCATGTGTACCTATCTGTTATTTTCATTATTTCAAAGTATAATTGATTATACATGTTAGTACTTATCTTTTGACAAACTGAATGACTATCTATGGTTTAAACACTGATTTTTCAAAGATTATAAAATTAATTGTTGGAATAGTACTTATTTTTGTTCACCAGACCGGTTGGTAGTATGATATAGCGCTATAGGATTTGACACCCCATTCCTGTTGTCATGGAATGTCTGAAACCAATTTGTTTCTCCATCCAAATAGGGATTGCCTTTGTGGTATTTCTATAGTCTCAAAGGTGTATTTTGATGCTCTAGGTCTGAATGAATTCTTAAGTCACATTATTTTTGTATATTAAGTTATACTCCCAAAAGTATAGTTTGATATGCTCTCATATGTGATATCGTACAAAACCAACATATATTTTGTTAAAAATCTAAAACATAGTTTAATATGTTATTTGTAATCCAAAACATAGTTTAATATGTTATTTGTAATCCAAAACATAGTTTAATATGTTATTTATAAATCCAAAGTATACTTTTGATATACTACTGAAAATTACTATTTTAAACAACTAAGGTATATTTAATATACTATTTGCCTAACGATTGGGTTTTGGTTAGTGTTTAGATAACGGGACGGGTGTGATGTGATGAAAACATGGTAGATACGCCGCTGGTACTTCTTATATATAAGTGTTTTCATCATATTACATAACGTGTTGTTATTTAGTACACTTGGGTTAACAATATTAGAACTGAAATATATTCTAATATATTACTTATTCGACTTTCTTAAAAACCAAAGTATATTTTTTACATATACTATAAACCTTTTTATCAAAATATTGTTTTTCAAATAATATATCCTATACAAACTCATTTTACTTACTTATTAAATTTTCTATGTATTATTATTTATACCATCTGATTTCTTATAAATGATTTATAAAAGAAAACCTTTTACAAGGATCATGACTACTTTTATTAAAACTTTTTCTTTAAACGCATAAGTCATGAATCCTAATTACAATAAAACCTATGTATCTCACAGGCATTTTTATGCTGACGTACCTATTTTTACACATGTTTCAGGTGCTGCTTTATGACGATTGTTGATACATACTACACTTAGGATGGACCTGTGCCTTAGCGACTTTAAAATTTGAAAGACAATATTTGTATTTATCTGATTTGTAATAGAACAAAGATTTCAATGATTCAATAAAACAAAATTATTTGATCCATGGTTGTGAAACAATGATTCTGTTACAACACTCTCCGACGTTTCCGCCACGTCTTGTTGTTTTACGTGGTCGGGGTGTGACAGAAAAGTTGGTATCAGAGCCAATGGTTATAGGGAATTAGGTTATTAGTAATGATTTGACCTAGACTATAACCTTCCTAGGACCCTAACACAAGTTTTCTTGTGTTTAGTTTTAAAACAATACCGTCACTTATTCTTTTAGGTGACAACCACAATAAGAACTCAAATTTCAATCCTGCTTTGAAAACTAATCATATGTTCTAGGGTGATTGATTGTAAGGTTTTGAACCCTCTAAGTTTTCGAAATCTCGTCAAAGTTTGGTCTAAATAATGTGAACACGTGCAAACTGGAAGGGTGGATGCCTGTACCCTGGGTCTTCTGTCTAAGGCTAGAATGTTCGTACAAATCCGCAGTATCGGACAAGTCACTCTTACCTGGGAACTCTTGGGGCGAGTGTCCACTTATAGGCAAGCATGTCTTCGTGATACATTATATCGACCCATTTACTTTGATTAGTCACCGTCTCATTTGTTTGCCTTAGGTAACAAACAAATGATCGCAATTTTATGCATTGATATTCTGTTTTCATTTCCCTTGTTTCCTCCCATGTCTCCCATTTTCTTCATGGTGCCTCTTCATCGCACCAACAATGTCCGAACTAGGTGCTACAATTGTCCATCAATTAGGCGTCGTACTACCAGAAGGCTGTTGATTTAGCTATCACCGTGACTCGTCTCAGGGATGAAGCCATGCAAGGGAACCACTCCTTAGAGAAATCAATGCAACCATCATCATCCGAATCAGATACTCTATTTCAAATGTACCCACGGTGGACGATGGGGAATATTTGATTAACATGTACCGCTTTGCAATCCAAAGCAAAGCTGTTACAAATCCTGCTGCTGCTCAACCTCTTGTAAGGAAACCTAATGTCGGTATGTGCTTATGTGCAACAAATGTAACGCACCTCACCAAGCTTACCTGCAGTGTCGTCTGTGTGCATCACGTGGACGACTCGGTCACCTTACAAATGCTTGACAATTCAACCCAAACCAAGGTGGTCTAAACCAACCCCAAGTCAACCCTACTCGTATGATCAACTTAACATACATGGTACCCAACCTTCAAACTCTGCTTCATATGTCGCTTGGCATATCTAGCACCTCAACCTCATAAATTTTCTACCTTGTGTATCGACTTAAGCACGCCTAGTGCAAGGTGCCGAAACACCTCTTGTTACACAAAATTCCAAATTCCAAAATAGGATCTTTCTATCCTCATAATTAGATCCGTATGGATGATTATCAATCAAATCGGAGACCTAAATTGAATTATCCGTATGCCTTAATACGTATATTACGATTCAATAAGGATAAATCCGAATTCCTATTAAGATCTTTCTATCTCCATAGTTAGATTCTTATGCTTAAAGTGCCAAATGAAATTCACGGATTGGATTCCTGGTGTGCTTTAAATACCTGTGACCAAAGATAACAAATTAAAGATCAAGTTAACTAATTATGTGATTATGTGCTTATGTGTTTTCTTATATGTTTTTTATGTGATCCATCCAAATCCTCATAGAATCTTCCATATCTTATATGAGGGATTCATAGTAGGATATCCAAAGGTACTATCTTAAATCCTTAATGGACTTCTACGTTGTAGTAAAGTCCCTTGGGTTTTAAAGTACTATTCTATAATTGGACCCCTTGAGTGGTCTAGTTAAACAGATTGATTTGAAAATCTGGTTAGCAATATCATGTGATGATATAATTGAAAAGATCCCTTAAGTGGTCTATTTAAGGAGATCGTACGACGGTCTGGTTAAGAAGATCATGTGTTGATCTAGTTAAAAAGACTGTTCGTTGATCTAGTTAAAAAGATCCTTTGGTGGTCTAGTCAAGTCGCTTCATGTTTATTCAATTGGTTTTTTTTCCTACGCATTATGAAATGAAATGTGCGGACTGTGCAAGGAATTACGTAATTATGGAGGCCTACATAATTATAAAATTCAGTGCATAGAAACCACAGGAAGTTTTGTCATGTGTTAAGACCTATGGTGACAAGAGTAATGATACGAGAAAAGTCTTAGACCTTGACCGATGTCATTTTATCTTACACTCCCCAATTCTGATTTCAAGCACACGTAAGTTTCCTATGATAAGTCTTCATGAGAAACGTTCTTTCGTCCGTAATTCAAAATTCCATGTTTGTTTACTACAAGGACGTCACTTTGAGGGTTGAAAATTTCGCTAAAAATCCTAACATGGCTCAGAGTTTTACTTAGGGTTAGAGGGATTCGTTTGAAAGCGAAACCATCACAGTTGTCTTCACAAGTTTCCCCTAAAATTAAATTTCGGGACGAAATTTCCTAAAGTAGGGGAGACTGTGACACCTGTGTCACTTCAACCATCAAATAATGCCAAACCAATGAAATATTGTGTTTCATACTTGGGATTTGTATAAATATGTGTATCGTTTGCACGTATCAATTCTTGTTCGATTTCAAGCTTTAAATTGCTTTCTTGAAGGTTATACGTGCACTGATGCGTAAATACAACCAGTTTAATGCAACAAACACTCCGGAATAATGAAATAGGCTTAACATACCTTAAATAACCTCCACATAACTTAGAAATAAGTTTTGGATGGTTTGGTGTGTTGAAATCAAGTTTGTTCAATCGAAGGGACTAATTGTGTCAAACTGCGAAACTATACCGATTTGTATAGTAACGAACCTTCCGGAACTTGATCATAAGTTAAATATGCCCTAAATATCCTTTACATAGCTTAGAAAAAGGCTTTGAGGTGTTTGGTGCGCAAAAATAAACTTTTGGTCATTCAGGGACTAAAAGCGTCAAAAAGTGCATAAGTTTGCATTTTCGCGGATATCTTGCGTTCTGAATACATCCGGACATCCAAAAATTTATGTAATCATTAAAATATTTTATTTTAGTGATTGGCATGATAAAATTCCATTCGTCGCTTAATTTGGATCGATTTTGCGTTCGTTACGACTTCCGTCGTAATTAACAGAACAACGCAATCGTACGACCAAACGAGCCGACATCCGAGATGTTTTTTAGCACAGTTTAAGTTCCCTATACTTTAACTTCATTTTATAGCCTTGAAATGGAGTTAACGGGGCTTAAACGTGTCAAAAATGCATCGAAAACCAAGTTTTGGGGCTTTAGGGGCTAAATTGTCATTTTTGAAAGTTGCTGGTCTGCAGGTCCTTTGCGGACCATATGGACATTTGCTTACAGTTCGTAAGCCATCCCCAGATCAGCAGAGTTGCAGAAACATTGAATCTGGTCATTTCCTCTTGTTCCAATGGTTTTAATCCATGGTTTTTCATGCTATGGGCTGGTTTGTGTGGAGAACAAGTCCCCCAATCTTTCTTTGACGATTGTATGGCCAAGATCATTCCCTCTTCTCCAAGAAATGATCCTAACGGTTTGTGAAAAACTATATAAGGCCATGTCCCTCATTCATTTTCTGCACATTTGGTCTGAGATTTCTCTAAGTGGTTGTGATTATTCACTACCTACCTGAGAATACTTGGAACCAAATCTATTTGGACCCTTTGTAAGTCCTCTTTCGTTCTTTTATCGCTTTCTAGCTTAAAAGTAAAACTTTGTTTGACTTTCTGCATTAACCAGTCTATGGTCAATGAGAAGTTCGTTTGAACTTCGCAACGTGAGCGTAATCATGATGGTTATAGTCCCTAGTGACTATACCTACAGATTACCATGTTGTTTAGGTGTAGTGAAGAGTCGTAGTTTTGGCCAAAATGCGTGTTTATGCGTATTTTGTAACCAAACTACTCTTAGGTATCAAAACCGTTTGTTTCGATATCCAACTTGTTTTCAAACTTTGTCAAACATGTTTCAAACATGTTTAGCACGTCACTTTTAGATTACTGCTTATGTAGGGTCGTAAGGTAAGCGATCTAAACAATCGCTTATACTTTCGAACCCGACCCATTTGGTCGATCTTTAGGATCCGACCAAACGCATTAGGTGAATATAGTTGTATAGGGAATAACCTTCCGAGGTTATACCTTATGGTCACTTCGTTTAAGTAGTTGTATGATAGGTAGTTTATATGCCTTAGGAAAATTACCAAAATACCCTTTTTATGCATAATTGATATTTAAGCATATGTAACCCAAACTTTTGTCATTTAACTGATTATGTAACATAATTAAGTATGTTTGGGCATATAATACTTGTCATAGGACTAGTTAGGCGGTCTGAACGCGTTATACGCGAAAGACGCGTTAAAGTAGCATAAGCTACCTAAACGGGTCGTGATGGGTCGTAAGCACTTAGGATATGTTTCCTTTTAGGATGTAGGCTTTGTTAGACCATATTATATGAGTTCCTATACTCATTTGGTTTATGAAACCTCATCCTATCCGAATTAGGTCCGGTTTATTTATGTAGTTACCTATATTAGGTACCGTTTGATTTCCGGGACTCCTCTAGCTTGCTTGGTAGTTGTACAAGACTTCTAAGCACTCTCAAGTGAGTACATAGTCCCCTCTTTTACTGTTTTCAAACTGTTTTGGGGTGAAGCATGTGTACCTATCTGTTATTTTCATGATTTCAAAGTATAATTGATTATACATGTTAGTACTTATCTTTTGACAAACTGAATGACTATCTATGGTTTAAACACTGATTTTTCAAAGATTATAAAATTAATTTTTGGAATAGTACTTATTTTTGTTCACCAGACCAGTTGGTAGTATGATATAGCGCTATAGGATTGGACACCCCATTACTGTTGTCATGGAATGTCTGAAACCAATTTGTTTCTCCATCCAAATAGGGATTGCCTTTGTGGTATTTCTGTCGCACCCCCAAAATCCACCATGCGGAGTACCACCGCTTGGAGGCGTGACGTGACCAGGATCGAGCCACCAATCATATTGAACATCGTAATTAAGTAAATAAGACCAACCACAATATGATTGGTGACCAAAGCCAGTTAACCATGTTTAGTTTAAACAGCGGAAGCATAAAGGTAAATCCAAATGTTGGATCTGAGTTTGATTCTGATTGTATTTTGTGTTTGTAATTAAAATGAAAATGAATGAGTGTGCAGCGGAATTATGATGAAAACAAACTTTGCATACAATCAAACGAGAGAATACTTTGATCAACCATCTTTTCACACTGAATCGGAAGATTGAATTTATTTCAATAACGATTACAATGATTGATGAATGAATGCAAACTCCCCCTCAGCCAGAGCTCAGTTGTTTGTTCGTGCAAAGAAGACGATGATGCAAAAGAGCTAATAGAATAGTACAAAGTACTGAACTATTTATAAGCACTTGCAAACCACTGAGCATCTTAGCTGACGTCACCATGAAAGTGACATCTAACCTCCTAACAAACTCTAACCTCTGATCTATACAGACACTGCTATGTTAACTACTGCTATTACATTACATTTCAAAACAGACTATAGATCAGCTGCTGCAACCTTCCACTGCTGTGAACCCAGCAGTACTTGTCCGGATCAGCAGTGCTTGACTCAAGGCAGTAGATTGAATCAGCAGGGCTTTAGTCTTTCATCAGTTCTTTACTTGAGCAGCAGTTGTAGGTCAGCAGTTTGCAAGATCAGCAGATAGGAGGTCAGCAGATGTTGAAATCACTTTCAAGGGAAGAGACTTGCATGTAAACATCTTCTTATTCTAGATCCACTGCTCTGATCCAGTTTTGGCTTTAATTATCTGTTCCTCTGATAGGGTTCAAATCCAACAATCTCCCCTAGAACAGATAATGCCAAAACTCTTCATTATTGTGGATATATTTATTACCTCATCAACAGTTCCCTTATCTGACCTTTAAATTGTAGTTCAAAGTCTAGGGCATCTATGTCTTCGTCATCCCTGCTAAGTGGAAGATCAAGGAGATCCTGCAAATCTTCAAGACTCAGGCCAAGAGCTTGTTCCCTTGATATTTTCTCCACTTCTCCACCAGACCTGAGCAAAGTCAATACGCAGGTCTGTTTGTCAGTTTCCCACTTTTGTATTTTTGAGCCTGGTGGGTTTCTTGGGAGATGTTTATTTGCAGAGGTATTTGGTGAGGCTGGCCTATTCATAACTGGCTGAGCAGTACTTGCAGTTTGATCCAAACCAAGAGTTTCTATGATCATTTTATTTATGCCTTCTTTTACAAGGTCATCTCCTTTTATCATCTCTTGGATGGTTTCACCTCCCAACTGTTTGAGTGTCCTTCTTTTATAGATGGCAGCACCAGTTGGAGCAGTGGCTCTCCTGATTTGCAGCTTTGATGGTCTCTTTGAAACCTCTGCTTCAGGATAGTCAGGCTTTTGAGGAACTCTTGGATCTTTCTTTCTTAATTCCTCCAACCTTTTGTAGGTGATCCTGACCACATCTTCTTTCCATCTAGCAACTTGTCTTTTGTTTCCATATTCAGCAGCAACCAGTTCTTCTTTCATTCTTTTCAGTTCTACCTGTTTGTCAGGTACATTCTTTCTAAACTTTGCCCAGTCAGGAGGAGTGTGAGTGACTTTCCTTTTTATCATGTCTTGAATTCTTGCTGCTTCATTTTCAAGCTCAGGAATAGTCCACTCTTTGTACATGTATCTCTCTCCTTTGTACTTCTTGTGAGCCATGATGCTTTCAATGTAGTCTTTCTTCAAAGTTTCAGCTGCTCTTTCTGAAATTTGTTGACTGACATTTTTTGCAAATTGTTCTAGGGATCTGACCTGTGTGAGCAGATATTGAAGGTTTCTTGAAATTTCTTTGTCAGATTTCCCTTTTGTATTTCTTTTTGAGATATCCTCTGCTTGCTTGGCCTTGATTTTCAAATATCCATCAACATTTTTAGGCCAGAGATATCCTTTTATTGATGGCAAACTCCTTTTGCCAGGGTCATCCTCATAGTAAAAAGATTTTATTTCTTCTCTAACAGCTGCTAGTTCAAGAGGAAATTGAACACCTGCAGGAGGTAAGGGCTTGTGCATTCGAACTGAAGAGAGAGGAACTGGTTTTGGTATTGTGACAAGAGCTAAAGATTTTGAAGATGTTTGTGGTGGTGAAGTGTCATCATCTTTGAGAATTAGCCTTCTCCTCTTTGTTTGAGGAGGGGCTGATGATGTTTTGGATGGAACAGTGGTGGTGGATGTAGTGGCAGTGGTTTGTGATAAACTAACAGTTGTTGAAACAACTGGTGTTCCAACCACTGTTGTCTTTACAGCAGATGTTTTAACAACTGCTGTCTTCTGCCTTTTGGCAGGAGGTGATTTTGTTTTTGGTGGTGATGGTGGTAAAGCAGTGGATGTAGTGTGTGTTGAAGTGGTGTGTGTTGAAGTGGGAGCAGATGTTGAAACCACTGAAGTACCAACAATAGTGGGTACAAAAGGAGTTACAACAGCTGTTTTAGGTGGTGGTTTTGGAACAGACTTTGAACGTCTGGTTGGAATGGATTTGGGTAGCCTTACTCTTCTTGTAGTCTTCTTCTTTTCATCAACAAGATTTTCATCATCTTTTGACCCTGAAGTACCCTGATCCGGATAATCCACCCTGGCTTTCCTTTTGGCCTCTCTATCCCTTTTTACACTTGCAACTGCTTCTGCCAGTGCATTTGTAGTCACATCAATTTTCTTGCTTCCATCTGGCAAAGGGATCTGTTTGGTCATGTTTGCATTTTCTGGTTCAATGTAGAGACCATCCTCTATTCCCTTCTTTTTCCACTCCTGAATTTTCTCCCCCTTTTTGGCATTATCTGGGGGAAGTTGATCAATGAAGAAAACTGTTGGAGGAGCAGTGCCAGTGGTGTGCAGGATCTGAGTTTTGAGAGCCTTTAGATCAGCCTGAGTGTTTTTTAACCTTGACTCCATTGCATTTCTCAGCTGTTGGACATGTTTTTCATGTTGCTGATCTGCTAGTTGTGCTTGATGATGGAGAAAAGGTTGAAATAAGTTCCAGAGCTCATTTGTAGCAGGTGCCTGTTGTGGAGCAGGTGCTTGAGATGGAACAGCAGCTGATTATACCTTTTGTACTTGTAACAACTGTTGTAGCATATCTTTGAGTTCTGCAACAGAGTTATCAAGCTTTTCAACACGATCCGTCAATTTCTGGTACTTTAAACCATCACCCAATTTAATGGGATCATCTGATTTCCCACTAGCAGTGGTAGAGGTAGGGAGTATACTCCAAACATTAACCACTGATGCCTCTTTTTCTTGGTACTGGGGTCTTCTCCCTTCAACACTTGACAACCTTTTTATGTTGCCAGTAGGATAAATAAATCCACTGGTGGTTGGCAAAGGTGCTATAAAAGGAATTGCCTCCAAGGAAGTCTTATTGATGTAACCACTGTCCAACTGTAAACCAGTGGGTTCAACAGTTGTAGTGGCTGCTTCACTTGGATTACCACCAAGAGTTACTTGTAACTCAAGGGGTGTAACCTCCTCAGGTTGTGTTGGTGGGTTAGCAAGGATTGATACATCAGACCCAGTCAATTGTTGAGGTATATTCTCATTGATAGGTGATTGAGAAGGACTGGTTAGTGCCTGGTTCAAATCAATTGCATCCAACAGCAGTTTAGTTGGTGGGGGAATGGTGGATGTGATGGTTGGTGAAGAAAGAGGATTTGCTCCGGGAATTGAGCTGTGGATGATGGAAACGAGTGTTTCCAGAGCATCATGATGTGGTGTCCCAATGTGTACAACATGATCTTTTTGTGAAGAAGCAGGAGGAGTTTCGGTTATGGGTTGAGATATTTGTACCAACTGCTGTGAGGAAGTAGCAGCAGTGGTTTCTTGTAACATTTGTGCTGTCACATGCAGTAGCTCTGGTATCTCATCCTCCAGAGTTGCCTTTTTGATTGGTTTGGGGGGTTTTTGATTTTTCTTTTTGTTTGGATTTTTAGGATTTGTAGGTGTGGGTTTCAAAGCAGTTGGGCTGCTGCTTTGATCACCTTGAGCAGTGGGCTCAGCAGCAGATACCTGAGGAGCAGTGGTACCTGCTAAATTCTGCTCAGGCACCTCTGCTTGTGTTTTGCAAGGTGCTAACATTCTTGAAAATGTTTCAGTTGTTAAACTGTTTATTTTAGTAGAATCACCTTGATTTATTGCTGCTAAATCATTCTTACTGAATTTCTTTTCAAAATAGTAACTTAAAAACCTTGGAAACAGTAAGAATGATTTTGTTTCAACATTATTAACCAAATCCTTAAAAATTTCCCGAGAATAGTTAAAATTTTCTTCTTGAAGAATTGCATATCCCAGATTTTGAATCTTTAAAGGGATTTCATTGAAAGAAGTGGTTTTATTTGAAACACATAGTAGGAGGGTATGAAATAAAAATCTGGTTGCAGAAGGAAAATAACCTTTTTGTAAGGTAAGTTTCTTCATCATTGTGGCTTCATACCCTCTTTCAATGAAGTCAGTTTGTAACTCGTTTTTAGTGAAAGAAGTTTTACCTTCCTGATCATCGAGTTGAAAGACCTCTGAAATGGATTGTGGCGTGATGTGGACTGTTTTACCCTTTATAGAAGAGTGTATGGTGATTGCAGTGTCTCCTTGTTTTTCAAGGGTTGCATTCTTCCAGAACTCTCTTTGGGTCGCCAAATAGATTGGTGCATCGGCGGTGAACAAAGTTTTGTACTTTGATTTTGCCATGGTGTCAATGATGGAATCGAAAACATTTGTGGTTCCTGGTTTTGTGAGAAGACCTAGGAGATTGTGAGATGGTTTATGTGGGATTTCAGTGGAGATTGCCTTTTGAGAGGCTGTTTTCGATGATGATTTGGATGTGGGTTTTGCAGATGGCTTCGATTTTGTCATTTTTTGAATAGAATGATCGAAGAAATTTGTGAAGGATGAGATGAAAAACTGCTTTGAGAAGAGAATTTTTAAGAATTCAATTCGACAGTAAAACCCTGTTTTGGTGGTGAGTGGGGGATTTTATAGGGAAGAAAGTGAATGCTGAGGTGGCAGCCGTTACAAAAGGTCTGACCACTATGTACTGCCCACGTAACAACCCCTGGTGAAAGTGAAGGACAGTACTTTGATGAAAGTGACTGATGAAGGCAGTGGTAAGAAAGCAGTGGATGATTTTCACTATCAGTGGATAGCATATCAGTGGATAAGACACTGCTTTTGAACAACAGAGTTTATCAAAGGAATGAGAGAACAGGGGTTGACTTTCAGCAGTGGACAGACTTTTGAAGTAGAGCAGGCTTTTGAACAATCAGTGGTTAATGGCAGACTTTTA
The DNA here is from genome assembly GCA_030545235.1 of Helianthus tuberosus. Classification (NCBI taxonomy): domain Eukaryota; kingdom Viridiplantae; phylum Streptophyta; class Magnoliopsida; order Asterales; family Asteraceae; genus Helianthus; species Helianthus tuberosus. The sequence continues at coordinate 29,158 of JARYGA010012440.1, read as the reverse complement.
AGGATTTTAATGAAAAATTTCATTTTTAGCTATTTTTAAGGATGGATTTTTGATTTTCTGAAAACATTTTAGTGCTTTTATACATAGAAAAACAAGATGTTGCTTGTTATTCCATGTTTAGCATCCCAATTCTAGAGACCAAGCTTTCAAAGGTGGCTGTATCAAGTGCTTTTGTGAGCACATCTGCCAACTGGTCTTTAGTTGGGACATGATGCAGAGAAATCAAACCTTTTTCATAGCAATCCCTCACAAAGTGATGTCTGATGTCGATGTGTTTGGTGGTTGAATGGGAAACTGGATTTTTGATGATATTTTCTGCTGCCTGGCTATCCAACATGAGTGGTGTCTTTAAGGCAGTGATACCAAAATCCAGTAACTGATTTTGAAGCCACCGGAGTTGGGCTGTACAGCTTGCAGTAGCAATATATTCAGCCTCAGCAGTGGATGTTGAAACTGCTGCTTGCTTTTTGCTTTGCCAAGAAACCAAGCAATCACCTAGAAACTGGCACCCTCCTGATGTGGACTGCCTTGTGGTGTGACATCCAGCAAAGTCACTGTCTGAAAAACCTAAAAGCTTGATGTTCCCATTAGCTGGATACCAGATACCAAGTGTGGGAGCACCTTTTATGTATCTGAAGATCCTTTTTACAGCAATGAGATTTGATTTTCTGGGAGCTGATTGACTTCTTGCACAGACACATGTTTCAAACATGATGTCTGGTCTAGATGCAGTTAGGTACAATAAAGACCCAATCATGCTTCTATAAAGTGTTTGGTCAATCAGCTCATCTTTTTCATCAGACATGACCAGCTTATTTGTTGCCATGGGTGTGCTGCATGGTTTACAGTCATTCATATCAAATTTGGTCAAAAGTTCTTTAGCATATTTACTTTGATGAATGAAAGTTCCATTTTGCATTTGCTGTACTTGGAGACCAAGAAAGCATTGCAGCTCACCCATTGCAATCATTTCAAACTCAGCTGTCATGAGTTCTCTAAACTCTTCACACATTGTGTTACATGTGCTTCCAAAAATAATGTCATCCACATAAATTTGGACAATCATTAAATCCTTCCCTCTCCATTTTAGAAATAGTGTTTTATCAATGGTACCTCTTTTGAAACCATTTGAGAGTAGGAAGTTGGAAAGAGTTTCATACCAGGCCCTTGGTGCTTGTTTCAGGCCATACAGGGCTTTGTTCAGCCTGTAGACATGATCTGGATAAAATGGATCCTCAAAACCTGGAGGTTGACAAACATACACCTCTTCTTGAATTGTACCTATAGAGGAAAGCACTTTTGATATCCATTTGAAACACCTTCATATTGTGGTTGACAGCAAAGGCCAGGAATAGTCTAATGGCTTCCAATCTTGCAACAGGAGCGAATGTTTCATCAAAATCAATCCCCTCTTCCTGTATGTAACCTTAAACCACAAGCCTGGCTTTATTCTTGACAACAATACCCCTTTCATCAGTTTTGTTCTTAAAGACCCACTTTGTGCCAATGGGACTAACCTCTTCTGGCAGTGGTACAAGCTCCCATACTTGTTGTCTTTTAAACTGTTGGAGCTCCTCTTGCATGGCTTCTACCCAGCTGTTGTCTTTCAGTGCCTCTTGGTACTTGACTGGCTGATGGAGTGATAGAAAACCAGCAAAAAGACAAATGTTTTGGGTTTGGCTTTTTGTGAGCACCCCTTCATTGATGTTGCCAATGATTTGATCAGGTGGATGAGATCTCAAGAAGATTAAATCTCCTTGGTATGGTATGATGGCATTTGTTGGTGAAGGCTGCAAATGTGTATCATCTGAGCTAACCACTGCTGGTGACTTTGATGACCCAGCAGTGGCTTCAAAAGGTGGTGGAATAGGAGGTAATGAAGTGGACAACTGCTGACTTTTATCCACTGTTTGAGAACTTTTGTCAGCAGTGTTTGAGGATGTGGAAGCAGTGGTGGATGGGCTACTTTGGTCAACAACTGTTGAGGTAGCAGTGGTTGAGCTTTGACAACTGTTTTGAACAGCTGGTGCTTTTCCCTTTGTGGCAGACCTTTGAGGGATGATTATTTCATACCCATAGTCTGGTGTTGTATCCTCTGATGGACCTGCACTGTTAGTCTTGACAGCAGTATTTTCAAAAGTAAATTTTTCAAGATCAAACAGATCTGCAGGGTTTGCTGGGATTTTCATTGATGAAAGTTCATTGAACTTAACATTCAAAGTCTCCTCCACTGCCTTGGTCCGTGTATTGAACACTTTGTAGGCCTTGGCAGTGGTTAAGTATCCCAAATGATAACCACAATCAATTTTGGCTGCAAATTTTGAAATGGAATCTTTTAAGTTCAAAATAAAGCATGGGCAGCCAAACACCTTGAAATATGAGATCAGTGGTTTGATTTTATACAGAATTTCATAAGCAGTCTTTTTGTGCCTGGGGTTTATTAAAACTCTATTCTGGACATAGCAGGCAGTGTTTACTGCCTCTGCCCAGAAAGTTAATGGCAAACCTGAATCTGCAAGCATAGTTCTGGCAGCCTCAATCAAAGTTCTGTTCTTTCTTTCAACAACCCCATTTTGCTCTGGTGTTCTAGGGATGCTGTACTGCCTTACAATCCCTTTCTTCACACAGAAGGCATCCAACTCCTTATTTTTAAATTTTGTGCCATTGTCACTCCTGAAGCTTTTCACTGGAAGGTCAAATTGCTTTTCAACCTGTGTCACAAAGTCTTGCAAAATGCCTGCAGTCTCATCTTTTGAGTGTAAAAAGAAAGTCCATGTAAACCTAGAAAAGTCATCAACAATAACCAAACAATATCTTTTCTTCTTGAGGCTCATGACTTGAACTGGGCCAAACAAATCCATGTGTAGCATTTGCAAACACTGGGTTGTTTTGGACTCTTCAATGGACTTGTAAGAACTTTTATGCTGTTTTCCTTTTAAACAAGAAATGCAATGTTCAGAACATGAAAACAATTTTTGTGGTAGGCCTCTCACCAAACCATTTTTTGAAATTTCAGTGATTGTCTTAAGATTTGTGTGCCCCAGCCTTCTGTGCCAAAGTTCTGTCTCTTTGTTAGAGGCAGCTGAGAACAGACAGGCATCAGCTCTGGGACACTCTTTTGACATATCAACAACATAAACATTGCCACTTCTTTGAGCAACAAGTTTAGTTTGACCAGTTTTGATTATTGCTTCAATCTTTTTGACCATTTCTGGTCCAACAATCCTACAACAATCTTTTATGAAGAATGACCCAAACCCTTTGTCACTCATTTGTGATACACTCAGAAGGTTGAATTTTAGATTGTCTATTAGATTGACATTTTCAAATTTTACATTTCCAGATTGCACTGTACCAGACCCCAGAACTTTCCTTTTACTATTATTCCCAAAGGGTATATCACCCCCACCATGGATTTTAAAGTCTTTGAGGAGGGCTTTACATCCTGTCATGTGCCTGGAGCCTCCACTATCTACATACCAAAGACTATCAAAGCATGCAGAAGCTCCCTGCACATGAAGTAAAAGGATTAGTTCATTAGGGTCTCCAAAGCCAACAGGGCTTTGGATGGGGTCTCAATAGTGTCTGGGTTAGATGCAGAATGATGGACAGTGGTTAGGTCAGGGGTTTGAACTGTTTTAGGACAGTTCTTCTCTAACCACTGTTGTGGGTCCTGACCAATCACCTGCTGGTAACCAAAAGGATGCCTGTTCACTCTGGGTTTAGAGGGCCTTTTGTAGGCCTCATAAACGTGTGGAATCCTTTGATAAGACTGTTTTTCCTTGCCTTTTCTGAACTGATTGGCAGGGGGTGCATCAGTAACCTGAACATCTCTTTTGACAGATGTTTGGTTCAGCTGTTTTGTGACAGTTGTTTGAACTGGCACAAACAGTGGTTATTTCTTGGTGAATTTGACAGATGATGATGATGATGATGATGATGATGAACTCAAGGATGTTTTAGCAATGTACTCATTCTTTTTCACATCAAAGTTTTTGAGATACACACATGCTTGAGTTTTGTGGTTTGTTTTACCACAAACAATGCAACTTTCAGTTGAAACAATGACACTTGTTCTGTTTAAATCATAAGCTTTTAAGTGGAAACAATCTTTTGTTAGATGATTCCTATTCTCACAGAATTCACAAAACAAGTTATCAATTTTTTCTTTCTTCTTTCTCTTTTCAGACTCCTTTGCAGCAGAGGTTTTAACCACTGCTGGAATGTCCTTGAGAGGTATGACTTTAGCTTTTGGAGCCTTAACACCATCAGTTGATGTGAAGTCCATTGGCTTGAAATTTTCAAGAATATCACACTCATCAGACCATTTTGGTTTAAACTGATAATCTTCAAGCTCCTCAAAAGTAGAGGATCCCATTGGTCTGTCAAGTGTGATTTTGTTACCAAGTTTGTCAGTGATTTTCACTTCTTGGCCATTCTTGTTTGTGGGGATGAACTCAGTAGTTACATCAGTGGTTTGAACAGATTTTCCAAAAGCAGTGTTTTCATCATCATGTTTTCTATAACCAACCCCAAATTTCACATTGCTTTTTATCTGTTTTTCAAGCATAACCTCATACCCTTTGCATGATTCCACCCATCTCTCACATGTGATCTGGGTGGACTCTAACTCCTTTTTGCAAACTTGGTATTTTTCTACCATAGTTTGGAGTTGAGTTTTGGTTATGCTCTGCTCTTCTTTCATGCTGCTAATCTCTTTCTCTTTTTCAGCCAATTTGTTTTTAAGTTCTTTTAGAGATCTTTCAAATTTGACTTCATCAGTTAAGATTTTATCCCTAAGGTTTTCGTTCACCTCTTTGATGTTAGCAAAAGCAATAATGCAATTGTCAGAACACAGTTTTTTAAGAACTTGAGGAGATACCTTGGCAGCAGCCATCATTGCACAATCACATTGATGATTCTCTTCATCATCAGCTCTCACCTTCTTTTCACTAGCCTTTTCTTCCTTCTCTTCTTCTTTGTCCTCTTCGGACCATGGATCTGTCATTGGTTCAATCAGGGTACCTGAACTTTCTCCCAACAGTAGTTCACCAGCCACAGCAGTAACCACTGCTTCAGTCACCTCATCCACTGTTTCAATACTCTGCTGTTCCTCCTCAGTTTCAACCCCCTCCTGTATTGACTCTAATGCCATCAAACAAAATTCATTATGAGAAGAATCATTAGAAGCATAGAGTGCAAAATTTTCATCACTAAGGTCTTCAGGCATACTGCTCCAGTCAACAAACCCTTGAGTGAAAAAACTTTGTTGATCTGGTTGTACTGCTGCTGGAGCAGTGGTTTGAGGTGCAGGCTGCACTTGTGCCTGGGGGACAGGGGTTTGAACATATTGGATCTGTGGAACAGTAGTTTGGACATAGTACACTAGCATAGGGGCAGCAGCATAGTGAGCAGTGTTCACTTGAGCTGCTGGGGCATACTGGGCATAGTGCACAGTGCCTTGATTTTGAGGTCTAGGATTTGAGCTAGGCTGAGTGATTATGGGACCATTAGTTTGACTCCTGCATTCCCTAGCGAAATGTCCCAACCTATTACACTTGTAGCACTTGATTTTCGATTTATCCAACCCAACCCTTAGATTCCCATGCAAACCTGGGAATTTTCGCCCTGTTCTTTTGTAGAATTTGCTAGTTCTAACTCTTAGCAAAGCCAGTTGGTGCAGGATGTCCATTTCCTCTAAGTCAGTGGGATCAAAATGCTGTAAGTCATTGAGTTCAAAGCTTAGATTGTCTGACATCTGGTTTTCGTTTGCAGTGAATGCATAACTTGCAGAGTGAGGATCAGGGTTGTTAAAATTTGCACCAGCAGTTATGTCAATGAAGTGATCATAACCCTGATCCTTACCACTGCTCCCAGATTCTTCTTGACCCAGAAGAGCAGTGTTACCGAAAGTGTAATCATCAGTAACTTTTCCTGACTCTTGCAACCTCTTTTTCTGGTTCAACTCCCTTTCGTAGGTCAGGAGTCGACCGTGAAGTTGGGTCAAGGTCAGATCCTTGAATTCAGGTGAGTTTCGGGTGACAAAAGCTATGGTGTCCCATTTTTCTGGCAGTGACCTGAGGAACCTGCTATTTTGAGTTGAGTTTGTAAAAGTGGTGTTAACAAGCCTCGGTTCACTGATAAGACAACTGAAACGCTCAAATTGTTGCGTTAGTGATTCACCTTTAACGTAACAAAAAGTTTCATACTGTTGGTTCAGGATTTCCCTATTGTTTTCTATGACTTCTTCGGTCCCCCCAAACTGTTCCTTAAGCGCGTCCCATAACTCTTTGGCACTGTTACAGTGTAACAGTCCAGCATATATCTCATTGGGCAGCGCTGATGCTATGATGCTAAACGCTTTAGCATCTAGTTCGAACTTTTGATAGTCGATTTCGGTATAATTTTCAACTGGTTTTGGAACGAACTTTTTAGCATCTTCAGCGCTTGGCACTGTGGGAACGTGGGGACCATAGATGACAGACCTCCAACAACCTGTGCTTTGTTGAGCGAGGATGTGACCCATCCTCCTCTGCCAGATGTTGTACTCATTTCTTTTTAGCATAGGTGGTTTAAAAGGCGAACCGATGTTGTTTTTATCATCCTGAGATTGTGACGTCATTCTTGTTGTTTTACAGACACTGAGAAATCAACTTTAATGGTGATTAATCCTTGCTCTGTTTTTCAACACACGAACAAACGATCAGTATCAACTGTTATGAGCTGAACTATTTACGTCAAAATGATTGTTAAATCAAATTTGACTGTCCAAGCTCTGATACCAATTGTTGGATCTGAGTTTGATTCGGATTGTATTTTGTGTTTGTAATTAAAATGAAAATGAATGAGTGTGCAGCGGAATTATGATGAAAACAAACTTTGCATACAATTAAACGAGAGTAATACTTTGATCAAACATCTTTTCACACTGAATCGGAAGATTGAATTTATTTCAATAACGATTACAATGATTGATGAATGAATGCAAACTCCCCCTCAGCCAGAGCTCAGTTGTTTGTTCGTGCAAAGAAGACGATGATGCAAAAGAGCTAATAGAACAGTACAAAGTACTGAACTATTTATAGGCACTTGCAAACCACAGAGCATCTTAGCTGACGTCACCATGAAAGTGACATCTAACCTCCTAACAAACTCTAACCTCTGATCTATACAGACACTGCTATGTTAACTACTGCTATTACATTACATTTCAAAACAGACTATAGATCAGCTGCTGCAACCTTCCACTGCTGTGAACCCAGCAGTACTTGCCCGGATCAGCAGTGCTTGACTCAAGGCGGTAGATTAAATCAGCAGGGCTTTAGTCTTTCATCAGTTCTTTACTTGAGCAGCAGTTGTAGGTCAGCAGTTTGCAAGATCAGCAGATAGGAGGTCAGCAGATGTTGAAATCACTTTCAAGGGAAGAGACTTGCATGTAAACATCTGCTTATTCTGGATCCACTGCTATGATCCAGTTTTGGCTTTAATTATCTGTTCCTCTGATAGGGTTCAAATCCAACACCAAAAGCATAAGTCCATAGTTTATAAGTTAAAGTTCAAAACGCAAGTTTAAGAAGTTCATGAGGATTTAAATAATAAGCACGGAACATAACAGTCCGTACGCCACAACGACTCCTTCCTCGTGCAAGCTCCATCTAGCGACCTGTAAGGCATGTAACAACTAGTCAACAACAAAGTTGAGTGAGTTCACGTTTGGTTGTTTAGTTTTAAGTTGTTTTCTGAAAAACGTGGTTTGACTTTTGTTGGCGTAATTGCCGTGGGGGTTACCCCGTAGTTGAAAGTATGTTTAACCAGTTCCTTTTTCATTACCCAAACCATAACCATAATCAGTGGGGGCTTTCCCCGTTTGAACTACTAGACGGTATGATATCGACTGCTACGCAAATAAGTTGTGCCCTATATCAGTGTCTATCATCACTGACAATCTGCCATAGTCCATTAGTACACGCCCGTCCGAACGGCACGGTGTGAGGTTTGTTAAACCTAATAGCGCTATTAACTAATGACCCGCTCGCCATTGGCCTCGGCGATTAAGTCGATATAAATTGAGGGACTTCATGATAGAGTTTTGTCTAGCTAGTTTTAAGGTTGTTGTCCTGCATCAGGAGGACGAACGTACGTATTCTGCACCAGGAGAATTCGTAGGATTAATAATGGCATCCACTCTATGGAGGATGGCCGTACATATCCTACCCAAGGAGGATATGTAGATTTAGTTTTAAATTCTTTAACCCGTTCCCAAACCACCGGGAATCCCATGCCATAGAAAGTGTGTGAACTCACCTCGGTTTGCTCGGTTAGATTCTCAATATAGCTAACAGTCAAGGTCGGTCAATCACGTCCTAGTATGATTTACCAGTTAGTCATTTAGTGGCTTTCAAATAGAACACAAAGTTCCTACACGTATCTATCACACAACATGCATCACTTTAACGGTTTATGCCCATCTAAGTTTCCCATCCATTCCCCACTCAAAATCAAACATACGATAATCCACATAACATATATAACATGTTAGATCATTCACAGATAGCATACTCGACATTTAGACATGCGAGTCACAACTTATGTCATTTCAGCATTTATATTCAAAACCGGCTGTTTTCGGACATTTTAATAAAATAGTTAAATTATTCCAAAAATTCCCAAATTTTTACAGGATGTCTTAAACGTTCCATATTTTATTGTGTAAAAATATCGGGGTCCGGTTCACTACCAATATTTTATAAAAACTCATATTCCGGACTGAACTCAGATTTATGTATTTCTGACCACCGTCCACGGAACAATTTATTAAAAATTCATCGTGTGTCCGATTTACGAAATTTCAGTGGGGTAATTACAAATGCATCGGTTGTCATCTACTGTACAAATTTCATGGTCCGATTCATCACAAAACTCAGGTTATGACTGAAAGTATGACACCCATTTATTGCTGTCAAAATTCAGCTTAAGCTGTTGTTACAAATCGACACATTAAAAATAGTAAACGAAGTCCAAAAATTACGATTCTGGTGCCATTAGAACCGTATTTCATAATAACATATTTTAGATTCAAAATATCGGTTTTTTGTTGAGTTTATGACCTGTTTACAGCCAACTGAAGTTGGCTGTAAAACCGGGACAGATTCTGTTTTCACTTTCTAACTTACTAACTTGTGTTCGATTGATTCCGTTAATCATGTTTAGTGACCACAACAACATCACATATTAATATTAATCAGCAAAACATCAGATAATCAACCAATAATCATAATCACACAAGATCTACATGATTTACACTAATATTCATCCATTAACCACCTTGTTCATCACTTTAGTAGACTTTTAGTTGGTGATCTTATATGTTAGTGATTTTCAACCGACGAAACTCTTATTAACCACTTTAGAATAGATCAAGAAAATGTTTAGAGTCACTTACTACTAGCTCGAGGCTAGGGAAGAAACTAGTCGAAAAACGAGTGGTTAAAAGCGTCGTAGTGAGGTCCTTGGCAATCCGCAAGCACCGGGCTTCCTTGTGTGTGATCTTTCACCTTTGAGTATGTATGGAATGGCAAGATCAAAGCTCGAAAATGGATGGATGTGGGTGTGTGGGTTCAGCCGAGGATATGGGCAAGAGGGAGAGAAAGAGTGAAGTTTTGTTAAGTGAATGAATGTGGTGGATGGACTCAAGGTCTTATTTAATAACCATTCATCCTAATTAACCAAGGGATATTATGTCATCTTGATATATGGCAAGTAGGATTATTTTAATCAAAGTTGTAAGATGGTGTCCCCCATGGGGAACCGATCTCGTTAGGGGGGGGGGGGTTCCATGGTTAGATTGTAACTAATTGTTAAGTATTAGTTAGTTAGTTAGAGATTTGAAATTAGTTACTAGAGTGTTGTAATTTACAACAGGTGTTAGGGTGTTCGGGGACCCTAACTAGCTCAGGAAAGAAAAGCAATGTCAATGACAATATTTTTATGTCCCGGGTAAAGTCCGGTTGTTCGGTTCGGTGTTGTTCCGTTAAACTGCTTAATTAATCCGTAAAATGTCTTTTATGTATATTTTTGTAACACTTTTAGTTTCTAACACTTAGGAAATTATAACGGACTATTTAGTGACTTTTCTGCATACTACTAGTATGTTAACAAGCGCATGTAAATATAACACAGATATCAGAAAGCAGTTACGTAATTCCACACAGTCGTCAAGCACATTAATTATTATTAATGAATTGTACGGAATACATGAGATTTTGAGGGTTGTCACAATTTCTATAGTCTCAAAGGTGTATTTTGATGCACTAGGTCTGAATGAATTCTTAAGTCACGTTATTTTTGTATATTAAGTTATACTCCCAAAAGTATAGTTTGATATGCTCTCATATGTGATATCGTACAAAACCAACATATATTTTGTTAAAAATCTAAAACATAGTTTAATATGTTATTTTTAATCCAAAACATAGTTTAATATGTTATTTGTAATCCAAAACATAGTTTAATATGTTATTTATAAATCCAAAGTATACTTTTGATATACTACTGAAAATTATTATTTTAAACAACTAAGGTATATTTAATATACTATTTGTCTAACGATTGGGTTTTGGTTAGTGTTTAGATAACGGGACGGGTGTGATGTGATGAAAACATGGTAGATACGCCGCTGGTACTTCTTATATATAAGTGTTTTGATCATATTACATACCGTGTTGTTATTTAGTACACTTGGGTTAACAATATTGGAACTGAAATATATTTTAATATATTACTTATTCGACTTTCTTAAAAACTAAAGTATATTTTTTATATATACTATAAACTTTTTTATCAAAATATTGTTTTTCAAACAATATATCCTATACAAACTCATTTTACTTACTTATTAAATTTTCTATGTATTATTATTTATATCATCTGATTTCTTATAAATGATTTATAAAAGAAAACCTTTTACAAAGATCATGACTACTTTTATTAAAAAAAATTCTTTAAACTCATAAGTCATGAATCCTAATTACAATAAAACCTATGTATCTCACAGGCATTTTTATGTTGACGTACCTATTTTTACACATGTTTCAAGTGCTGCTTTATGACGATTGTTGATACATACTTCACTTAGGATGGACCTGTGCCTTAGCGACTTTAAAATTTGAAAGACAATATTTGTATTTATCTGATTTGTAATAGAACAAAGATTTCAATGATTCAATAAAACAAAATTATTTGATCCATGGTTGTGAAACAATGATTCTGTTACAACACTCCCCGACGTTTCCGCCACGTCTTGTTGTTTTACGTGATCGGGGTATGACAGCTAAGTGAAGAAATATGAACATTTTCTGTTTGTGCTCATTAGGTTCGTTTACAAGTCTATATACACAATGCTTTTTTCGAATCCATTTACACTTACGCAACACTTTCTCACAATATATTTCTCCATGTTTGGTTATAACTTTTGTACTTCAAAGCCCATGAATGAATATATATATATATATCTAAATAAGTGTATAGAATCAACCAAATTGTTGTACTGCACACATACAGTAGAATCTATCCTTGCTCATCTGTCAAGACATTAAACATGATTATATTAGAATATTTGTTATTTCAGCTGTTTCAATATATGTACATAAATAGATAATATATATTAATAGAAATAGATAAGGCGTGGTAGAACATGACAGGATTTTTTATTGTGAAGATCAAGAAAACTAAAAACGTCCCTTCAGCAAGTAAAGAGCCAAATTCTCTTTGTATTCAGTTCATGATCATTAAAATAAACTTCGTGATATCAGGGTGTTAGGGGCTGTCTTTACGGGATGATGGATCCAAATAGTTGATATAATTATACAAACTAGAAACTGTATATAAAGATAAACATAATATAAGAAAATCATCTAAGACACAAACTCAAACACAGCTCGTATTTGTGCGTCGACACAAATACGACCTTTTTGGCCTAGAATCTTTTAACTCTATATGTGTTAACATTACTATTCTATAATGACAGACTTACACCAAATTATGACTACAAAGTTTCGTTTAAACTACCTAACATGATGCCCATTTCTATTTATACTTCTAAGTTTTGATGTAAAATGCTCAACCAATATTTAAGATTTAATATGACTTAGAAAAAAAAACCCGGTCAACCTTTGAACCCGCCAGGTTGACCCGAAATCGACCCATTTAACTAAATATGTTTATGGTTTGACCAAAAACTGACATGCCTAAACGACATATATTATATGGCGCATGCGACTCTATATGTAAAGGGTCTACATATTTACACACCTCATTACCTATTTCCACACCCTCCAAGACGCCTCGTATAGAGCTATACGAGGCGTATAGGTTTACTTTTCCGACCAGCTTCTGCACCAGTTACATCAGTCACAACAGTCACTTCAGACGGGGAGTCTAGGCCTGTACGAGGAAGGGATACGAGGGGCATAAGACGCCTCGTATAGGCCTATACGAGGCGTCTTAGAGACTGATTTGACTACATGACTGACATGTGACTTAAAGCTATACGGGGTGTCTAGAGCTATACGAGGCGTCTATGTCTCACATAAAGTGCAACATACAGTGTATGCTTTGCCCACCCCCGAGCATTCAACATTTCATTCTGCTTCTTCTTCTTCTTCTTCTTCTTTCATTCTGCTTTGCATTTGTGTTCTTATCATCCCGAAGTGTTGAAATGTCATCATACTGGGACGGCAACTATGTCTTCGGGCAGTATTCTAGCGACAACTGGGTGCCCCAAAGCGATCCGGTAACAGTTATTAGCTTAAATGTTTTAATTAGTTGTTGTTTTAGTTTGTTATTTACTAATGATGATACGGTTCTTTATTTTGGAGGAGTCTTGCGTTCCCGATTCTAATGAGCAAGAGGAGGTTGTGTCTAGTATACAAGGAGAACAAAATAGACCGTTTCTAGATTTGAACAAGCATCCCCCTGTTGATGAAACAGCCCCTGTAGATGACTCATACCATGCTGGTCAACCAAGTTATCCGACGCAACAAGGGTATCCGGATTATAGATACGGGTGTAAATATTCTTACGGAGGAGACGGTGGATACGGTGGATACGGTGGATACGGAGGAGACGGTGGATACGGTGGATACGGAGGAGACGGTGGATACGGAGGAGACGGTTGATATGGTGGATATGGTAGATATGGTGGTGAGACACCTCCCATCCAAGACAGTCCGTACTTAAAAACGCAGGTATTAATTACTATTTTTTTATTATTATTTAATTTTTTTTATTATTTATTGTTTATTTATTTATTTATTTATTATTATTATTATTATTATTATTATTATTAGTATTATTATTGTTATTATTATTAATATTATTATTAATATTTATTATTTATTTATTATTATTATTATTATTTATTACTATTATTATTAATATTATTATTATTATTTATTATTTATTTATTTATTAAAATTATTTATTATTATTGTCGATGTTACAAGTTTTCAACTCTTTAGATGAACTAAAGAATCGGATACAAGAAATAGCAAACGCGGATGGTTTCGTTATTGTCACCCGTCGATCAAAGAAAACCGGGGGAAGAACCGGGAGGGTATGGCTTGAATGTGATCGTGGTGGTGAGCACCAGACTACAGCAACACTTAGAAAAGCCGGAAGCAAAAAAACCGGTTGCCCGTTTTACCTGCTTCTGGCAATGGCGCCCGCCATTGCCAGAAGCTTAGGAGGATGCACATTGGATCGCATGCATCGATCGACTGGGATGCGATGGACCAGCTTACTGAGACGGCTTGAGTGCGTCGGTTTATACCTCTCGATTCGCCGTGGCATCGTCTTTTTGATTTGGCGCACACGCCGACCTACAGGGAGCTGCTGGTCGAGTTCCTTTCGTCATTCACATTTCACCCTCCTGGGGTCCCAGTGCCGCTTCCGTACCCAGATGCTCCCCCTCCGCCTGAGATTTCTTTCAGGCTCACTGGCGTTTTGCGTACGATGACGCTAGCAGACTTTGCGGTGCGTTCTGGTTTATACATGCAGGGGGAGATCGAGACTGAGGTTTACACAGCGGGGCTAGTGGTGGTTGACAAACCCACTCTTGTAGGGTTTTGGCAGGTGATTGCGGGGGCAAATCATTGGGAGCACGATAAGTCGAAGGGGAGGGTGTCGTTTGTTATGGACCCACTGTATAGGTACGTACGTTTATTACGACAATTATTGTGATTATGTGCATTGTTTATTAATCTCTGTTTCTGTATTTCGCTAACACTATCTGCAGGTATCTGCACCATTTGCTCGCTACTTCTATTTCAGCGCGCGACTACAGCCGTGAGTGGTGTACGACCACAGATCTTTTTTTCCTTTATTGTTTGTTGTATAGGAGGTCGTGCGCGCTAGCACACGGTCTAGCCCAGTACTACGCCTCCACCCATCACCGGCAGGAGCGCGGATTTTTGTATGGCGGGGCGTACGTGACCGTCATTGCCCGTTCATTTGGCCTCGTACTGCACGAAGACCCACATCTACGGACGCCTCCAGTCATGCCGACGTGGATGGGCATGCAGTCGTTGTGGGGGATGAGGGTAATCAAGAGGTTCCCAGTTGGCCCGCGGTTTAAAAACAGCGACGGGGGCATATGGACAGAGGAGGCCCTACCAGAGCATTTCGAGCCCGTTTATCCTCCTGCAGATCCTGCTGATGTAGTGCCCGTGGAGGAGCCTCCGGATGATGTAGACGGTGCAGCGGTGCCACTGCCACCGCCACCTGCCGGGGCGCCTCAGTTTCCACGTCACGCTATTCCAGGTCATGCCCCAGGAGCTGCGCTACATCCGGATGTACGAGCCGAGCTTGACAGGCTCAACGATTTAGTAGGTTGGCTGGTACGGTGCGAGCAGGATAGACGAGAGAGAGATGGATGGCCCCCGATACCGCTTCCACCGGCTCGAGCACCACATCAGCAGCAGCAGCCGCATCAGCCAGGTCCAGATTCGGATTCGGATTTGGATGCATAGACCTGTTGTTGTTTTTATTTTTATTATGGATGTACAAACTTATCTTATATATTTTTGTTATTGATGTACAAAGTTATCTTATATATGTCATATTTATGTTTGTTTTCAGTTATTCGGTTACCTAATGATTGTTGTCTTAAATTGAGATAATACGGAAACAAAATATGTTTTGAATGTAATACGGAAACAATATATCCCCTGAATATAATACGGAAACAATATTTGAACGAGATAAAAATTTAATCGGAAGAATAATATTTAAAAAAGTAAAATGTTAAAAACATTATAATATTTAATCGATATAATATATTTAAAGAGCCGATTTTTAAAATAGTTGATTTTTAAAAAACAAAACTTTTTTTAAAACCAAAAAAAATTTCAACCACAAAACACATTTTCAAAAACTATCCAAAAAACCATACCAAAACCCACCAAAACACCCCTCATTTCAGCCAAAAAAAACCCAAGTCTAGACGCCTCGTATAGGTCTGTACCCTTCGTATAGGGTTCCTTAAACTTTGTGTCTGACACCCTCTGAGACCCCCTTGAATTCAGTGCTTAGACGCCTCGTATAGGCCTATACGAGGCGTCTAGAGCACAAAAAGTGTGAAAATAGGCGCAAAGGGTGTCCAAATATCTCCAGCCTATGTAAATGAGTGAACACATTCTATAGGAGACATTGTATTTCAAACATCTCTCCTATATGTAAATGAGGAAAAGTACATGCCACTGGACTCATTGTATTTCAAACATCTTAATTTCCTAATGAATGCACATCCTTTGAAACCCAAAGATGTGTAGGTATCTTTCTTCAAATTCGTGGATAGCTTTTTTGAGTTATATAAGAGTCCACTTTTTTATTAAAGTATTTTGTGGGTACATAAAATCAACAATTGAATAAGTTAGAAAGAGTTATGCAAGAACGGGATGTTCTTTTCTCTGATGATGAAGTGTTAATAAATATGTTGAAAAAGACCAGATGATTTCAGTTATATAGGTACACCATCACAATGATTGGGTGAAACGTTGCAACTATTCAAAAAGAGTGAAACAGATAGCGGTTATTACTACTTTGTGTACTTATCAAGGGTTACCACTGCTCATGATTAGTAACACTACTAGTGCGCAAAGTTAGTATATGAACATTGTTAGTAATGAGCTTTCATTAGTACAGATCTTAGTTTGTAACTTACTGCTGACCAATATATTGGCACTGCTCGTTACAACTTTAATATTGATCTTCTTTGCCGGTGATGATCCAATTAGCACTAATCTTAGTCACCCACCAAAGATCAATTTTCATGCACTTTTCTAACAGTTCACAAATCCGAAGCATTTTCCAATGAAGCTTCTTGAAGACAAATTAATGTTTAGCAAGACTTCCGCTAGCGGCATTGGCCCTTGGACCCACCGGTTAGTGCCCTATTGGACAATGCCGCTTTGAAACCCCCCCCCCCCCCCCAATCGGGTAAACCTTGGGGGTTCTTTAGTGCCTAAGGTCATTAAAAAGGATTTAAATGAGCATGCACTTCACATCTCCTGATCTCCTAATGCGTAGCAATATTTACTAGTTTTTTTATATCGCGCGTTGCGACGAAATCGAGTAAATGATAATGTAAAACAAACGTGATTTGAAAATAAAACATGTTGTTTAGAAAGCTAGATCATTATAACGATTTAGTTTATCATCGTACCATTTTATGATACCAAATAAATACTTTATTTTGAGTACAACTTCGTTTTTAACATTACTTATAACAGAATGTCAAGGAAAAAATTAAATACAACTACGTACTTACGTTTTTAGAAAAAATTATAACGTAAATTATTAAAGAATTATCAAATTAGTCGATAAATTAATATATGTTTTAAAAGAAAAAAAAATTATTAAAAATGGTAAAGGAAATATATGTTTAAAAAAATAAAATTTGTAATTAAAAGTAAATATAATAATAAACTATTATAATATATTAAATAATAAAAAAGCTACATATTATCATAAAAATAAAGTTACTATTCATCAACCCTCGTTGACACTATATATAATTATGATTTCTCATTCAATGTTAAGTAAATCCTATTATACTATATTGGTATTGATAACATTAAAATCACCGATATGATGCATATGACAAAACCCATTTATTATCTTGAAACAAAATTAAAAAAAAAAACAAAAACAAAAACATTGGGTGCAGATGTCGTCAAGAAGGTTCATTTGGGCCCAACTAAGAATAAATCTTCATATAACATTATCATAAATAGAATATAGAGTAAAATTCCGTTTTATTCCCTGCGATTTGGTCACTTTAATGGTTTTGCTACAAACCTTTAAAAATAGCCAGTTTACTCCCTGTTCTATGAAGTTTATCACCATTTTGCTCCCCGCCCCTAACGCCATCCAAAATGTTTGTTACAAATAAGGGCAATTTGGTAATTATACATATAATGAGAAGGGTGTTTTAGTAACTTTACAAAAAGAATTTAATTGTTTTTAATTATAATCAATAAAAACATTCCTACCTTCATCACCCTCCTCTTACTCTCACTATGTATCCCTTTCTCCCTTTTTGTAACAATCACCAGTCATCACTAGCACTATCAAACACCACTACCACTACCACCACCACCACCTCCATCCGTAACAAGTCCGACTGCAACCACAACCCCAAATCCAACCGACTGCAACCACAACCCCAAATCCAACCGTCACCACCGCAACTCCAATCCAGTCGTCATCACCTACCTCCTCCGTCGGCCGCACCAACACTGAAAAAACCGGCAAAACCGGTTCAAGACTCTACCTCTGCCAGCCGCACCGACACTGAAAAAACCGTCATCACCTACCTTTGATTAGGTTTATTCAAGATGGGTTTGGATCCGGGTTGAAATATCACTCCATTAATTTTATAACCACGCATCTGTGAGTATTTGTAAGTTATTTAGAAAAAAACAGGCTTAAAAGAGTCTGTCACACCCCCAAAATACCACTTGCGGAAACACCGCAGGACGTGTGACGTACAAGGATCTAGCCACCAATCACATTGAACTCATAACTATATTAAATAAAAACTTTTATTCATTAACATAAAGTGTTACAAAACGGTAAGTATAATTCATCGTATACAGCGGAAGCATAAACCATTTGTTAAGTGTTTCATAAACCACATGTACAAAACCATTAGACTTGTCTTGCGATTTCATGTAACTCGACCCATGACCACTCCAGCATCTCAGATAGCAAGTCCCAATGATATAAACCTATCGACCTGCAAGCATGCAGACAAGTGTGTCAGACGACGCTGGTGAGTTCAAAGTTTGTTAACACGATTTAGTTACCAGATTTAAGTGTAAAACATTTCAGAGATTTGATGTTGTTATTAACTCGATTACCGCAGATGGCTCCAGATTATTTGCCCAAACCCCAATGCTCTATCATACATTGGTCAAGTGGTTAAGGTAATTAGTTCACAACCGTCCTCCCCGGTACGGTGTGAGGGTGCCAAACCTAATAGCGCTATTAGCTAATAACCTCGTTGCCTCCCCGGCAACCAATCGGTATATGATGGGACTTAATGATAGAAATGAGTATAATAACCAACATCCCAATAAACTGACATTCCTCCCCGGAATGATTACCAGATGTCCCTCCCCGGGACGCATGCTTGGAAAAAGAGCAGTGAACTCACCTTAGATTGCTCGATATGTTACGTTACATTACCCGTTCCAAGTTAGTCAACCAAACCCTACCGTGGTTACCAAACAATATCAGTTACACAATCATTCGCGTCTCATATTTGCACACAGTAAATCACATATTATTACACAGATTGCTTTCACTGCAAAGATCACCATAGCATGTATCAAGTACCCGATTCTCATTCACGTCCACATCACATGTGAATGTCACAAATCAATATATAATAGATGCATGTTCTACCCACACCAAACAAGTCAGGTTTCTCATTCTTAACAATATTATTATCATGCAACAACTAGTATTTGTAAACACAAGTATTCATCCTCATATACACCTTAAACTGTGTACTGTCTACTTGCACGACGAAGGACCCAGGCGACGAAACACCACCATGTTTCGTCGAGATAACTTATGACGAAACACCACTAGTTTCGTCGAGGTCACTTATGACGAAACACCACTAAGTTTCGTCGAGGTCACTTATGACGAAACACCACTAAGTTTCGCCGCCCTCATCAGTTGATGAAACAGTTACAGATCCAATCGATTACAATTTACCATGAATTAAGGGAATCCATTTACTCACTCCAACAGTTTCCGTTTATGCATTTATTCGATCAAATCATGAGGTTATTCAATGATTCTTATGAACCCTAATCAACTTCTAACCATAAACAACAACCTATTCTATCATCGAATCATCAGGTTTAGTTATTAAGTTACACCAGATTATTCAGCCCCTTATTAACATGCAACCATCATTCAGTTAACCCATGACTAACATTCATATCCAAGTTTCTTATAAACAATTTCTAAGCTTCACTGCCATAGCAAATCACAACAACTCTAGCATATATCAGGTCCTGGATTGAAGGTTAACACATTGCATACTCAATTTTAATCTCATGCCATCCGTTTACCCTAATAGCCATTATCGAAACCATGATTATCACATAACATCAGTTACAACACATTGCTCCTAACATCTACTCAGGTTATCAAATCGTGCACATTAATCTCATCATCAAAAATCATATATGACATCGACACTACAACACAGCCATCTAACAATTAAAATCATGACTAACCGAATGAGTGTGAAGGACGAGTGAGAGTGCTAGAGAGGTCGAGGATACTAGAGAGGCTGCCATCCAACAAGAGCTTCAATGGGGAACAAGGCTGCCATCGAGTAGAAAGGAAGGGGGCACAGCACTAGGGTTTGCAAATGATGCGTAAAAGAATGTATACACTTATTCGTGGGTTGGGCCGAGAAGGAGAACTAGGCCGAAGCCCTTTTGTCGAAAAACCTCTTGACGAAAGACCATGTTTCGTCAAGGGTGTTGGTGACGAAAGACTCCTTCGTCAAGCCCTATCTTTCGTCGAGTAAGATTTTGGGTGCCAAGTGTTAATCAAGTTTGTGGTATTCTACTATGTCTAAACCTTACACAATAAACAACATTCACAGTTTCATGTAACAGTCAAACGTGACAATACACCAGTCATTCAAACATAACAATGCATTAACATTTACCATTCTAATAACATACACAAGTTACAGTATCAACAACTGAATTGCAGAACAAGTAATACGTAAAAGAAAGGACTTGAAATCTCAAGTTGTCACAGAGTCAATTTTGTCTTCTTAAAACAACTGCCTTGAAGTCTCTTTCAACAAAGTAAGAACCGGTGATTTCTTCCGGTGGTACCGCCGGATTCCGGATTCAGTTGCAGTGGCCAAAGAAGGTGAACCAGCGACAATATCAGACCACCCAGGGCTTTAGGAGAAATCGATTTTCAGATCTAGTTGTTTGGGGAGAAATCCCCTTTTCAGATCTGGTTGTTTTGGGGAGAACTCAAATCTCATACCGGCGAAGGGGAGGAGGTGGTGATGGGGTGGTCGGCAGGCGGTGCTGATCGGTTGGGTGGTGGTGGTTGGTGAGGTGGTGGTGGTGACTGGTTGCAGAGAAAGTATAGAGGGGGGAGGGGTGAACGAGTCATGGACACTAACATTTAATGAGACTAGCCATTTCTACATTTAATTGATTACAGAGAGATGAGTTTTTCATTTTATATAGTGGGAACGCCCGCGCGTTGCTGCGGGTGCGCTTGAACTAAACACCTTTTTCCACCCGCCAAAGTCAAGAAAAAGTGACAAACAAAAAGATGTGTGTCACATAACTTTTAGACATGAGAATATCATCGAATTAAACCCACATGTGACAAACATACAATGAACCCACTTTTAGACCCACATGTGAGTATTAGAAGTTGAATGTGCATATCATCGAATTAAACCCCGATACAAAAATAGTTATAAAAAATAGTTAAAAACGCCACTAAAAAGGTTGTTAAGAAAATGCTCGCGCGTTGCTACGAGTAGTTATGTTTTTTGACGCACGTTTTGTGGCGCGTTTCAAGTTGCTATGCCATCACATTAAGTAAAAAGGTCTCTAACAATAGTCAATGTTTTGACGTGTAGAGTCACCTTTTTAATCAAGTTTCTCTTATACCAGCTAAACGTGCATCCACCGTCTCTCTTTGCCGACTCAAATGCTTGAGAATAAACTTGTGACGTCAGCAATAAGCTTCTCTGCATCAGATCTTGATTGCTCCTGAAAGAATTTATTATTTAAAAAGTTAATATTCGTTGTTATTTCTATATTTTTTTATTTTATAAGGTTTGATATGTACCTCAAATGCCTTCTTAAATTCGTTGATATTCTTCGTCTGGATCTCGTCAACTTGATTAGCATGATTTTCGATCTCTTTGGATTCTTCCATCAGCTTATCAAATACACCGTTAAGGGTGAGGGGTATAGTAGCGGTAAACTCTTCGGTGAATGGAGATCACCGATTCGGTGACTATACCGTGTGTTTGTGGGTGTTCGGTGAGGAGGAGAGAGGGTGGGTATTTTGGCGAGTGTTTACCGAAAATGGGTGAGAGAGAGTGATTGAGAAAATGGTGGGTCCCAACCCCTTTTAACCAATTACAATTTTTTTATTTTTTAACCTACTCAAACACCCTAGGGTGATTGACTATACCCCCTGGTTGAGTGCAAAATGGGGAGTGGAATGGGGAGTTGACATGGCATAATATTATTGGGTATTATTTCACTCAAACACCCTAGGGTGATTGACTATACCCTCCACCCTTAGTAAACTCAGATATATTTGTCGTATGGTGGATGCTATCATTAAACCTCTGCAAACAAAAAAGACAAGATTTCATTTAACATAAACCAAAAAATGAAAGATCTCATGTAAGCAAAAAAGAAAGACGTCAAAAAAAACTAAAAAAATGTCATATAAGTTCTCATGTAAACAAAAAAAAATGCAAACCTTTCGAAGCTCTCTAGCAAAAACCGTAATCTCTCCTTGCTGAGTAGATAAAGTGCCATGAAGCTCATCAAATATCCTTTTGCAGCTTCTACAGCCAATAGCTAATATAAAAAATATATATATAGTTTAAGTTAGATAAAGAATAATATTAGAAACAAATTATCTATACTATTATAAAAAGGAGAAGTGATGTACACACATGTAATTTTACATGGCGTCCATCATTTTATGCAATATGTACAATTAATTAATGCATGTTTTGTGAGGGTAAAATTGTAAAGAATACAAAATTTTAAGACACTAGAGGGGTAATTAAGGGATTTCAGTCTTCACATGAATGCTTCGGTTTCAGTTGACTTCAATCGTCGCCCCCATTCAATTTAACCCAATCGATATCTCAACTGCTGCACTTGAAACCCTTCTCTCTAGCAACAATAGACAAAACTTCATGATTGAAAGAAGAACAACAGCTTGAAATTCCACAAACTTCGTATTTCAATCGCCATAGGTATATCCAAAAACGAAAATGGCCAGCAGTAGCAACAGCAAGAAAGAAGTGATTCGATTGGGAGGGGCGATTTGAGCAGGTGAATTTGATTATTGTTCGATCGGCTACCCTACTTCTCTTTATCATTCTAATTGATTCGACTTGGGCTTGGGCGGTGCAGTGGTCCCCTCCTAATACTCAATGCCCCTTCATATTCCTTGAAACCCTAGCATAAGAAAAGCATCTGGTAAGAATCAAATCTATCAAGTTTAACGAGTTGATACCCCTAATCGATTCTTGGTTTATAATTTCCTCATGACCTTTGCGTCGTTTTTTATCTGCGTCTTCTCGACGGCTCAACATTATGTTCCATATAACAAAGTCGGTCGAATTACAACCCTGTAAAATTTTCCCAAAAGGTTCAGTTGGGAAATTCATTTATCTAACACGGGTGTGAGATTTTAATTGTGTGAGCATTATTTTTTGCAGGAATGTTAGTAAATTGAGAAGCAATCAGAAAACCGTTCGGACTTCTTCGGTGAAAGCTGTATATTTCGGTGATTATCCATCACTAGACAAGAATTCAAGGCAGAGAATATGGTCCATTAGGTAGGGTTCTGTGCTTCTGTTTCATTATTATTATTATCAATCTATTTATTTATTGTAATTGTTGAGTAATTTCTAATACGCAGGGAGGATGTACAAATCACATGGGTTTTTGAAAGTTAATTTTATAGTTTGTACGTTATTGTTATGTGATTTGTTTGTGTAATGAATCTTTATATTCTAATTTTGATGAACATGTGAATTAATAACATAGCTTGGGGTTTAATATGAGGGCTAAAAAAAGGTAAGATTTGCGAGTTTAATTTTTAATTTTTAATTTGTGATTTCTTTTAGCCCTAATTAATCAGAATGTGTGTAGTGTATTAATTATGCTACAGGAGTATCCACATTTTTGTGTGTGTTTATGTATGTTATTAAGGTGAATGGAATTACAATTTATTGGGAGGTTTAAGGCTATATTTTGGCTTTTATGTAAGTTTTCATTTGACCTTTTGAGTTGACTTACCGGTCGCTACATGATATGAACTTATCTTGAAACTGATACACTTGTTGGGTTGTAATCGAGCTGAGCCAGGCTGGGCTCGAGCTTGAACTTAAACGTTCCGTCTCAACTTGGCTCGCCTCATTTATTTTCGAGCTGAAAAGTCGAACTTGAGGTCGGCTTGTAAAAACTTCGAATGAGGTCGAGCCCAATTGAGTCGGCTCATTAATTTTTTTTCAAATATATTAATAGCATAAAAAATGAAAAAATTAACACACATTTCTAAAATATATACACACACACATACATACGAGCCATGAGTCGAGCCATCGAGTTGAGCTGCCTTGGCTCAAAAACAAAATGAGCTTATTTCGAGCAAGCTTTTTGAACACCCCTATACACTTGTGGCACTGCCTGCCATGGGGTATGGTATTATAAAAGAAGTAGGGTTGAGGGGCTCTGAAAAATGAATATATGTTTCTTACTGTGGCTACTGCTTCCATATTGATTTATCTGATGTAATTTGTGGTCTAGGTGGTGAAAATCACAATTAAAGTAAGTTGGTCACGCTTGTTGCTGCTTCTATATTTGCAACGTGTTGTTAATATCTCTGTTCATGCTTGTGGATACTTTGTATTTACAAGAGACGTGATGTCGTGCTTATTATAATTTTTTTAGGTCCAAAGGGATACAGGTGTCTTCTCCATCAACATGTCCAAAAGTTGAGGAAACCACCCCCGGTATATCAAACACAAAATGAAGGATCTGACCGTAATCCAAGGTTCAGATCCATTGTTTCTGTAGATGGTGTGAGCTACACATCGTCAAGCACATTTCAACTTCGTAAGATTGCCGAGTTGGATGTTTCAAGAATTGCATATACTGCCATAACGCAGAAGGAAAAAACTGAAGCATTGCAGTTTATACAACAGGTTTGATGTTTACAAGTTATAGCATTTCTTTTATAGAATAAGTTTTGTTATTTAATATAATAACCGGTCGTAAACAGGTATACGATTTTATACCCTATGGAAATGAGTAATAGTGTAAATTTAATGATCGAATATGAAATTAGATGTGATACTACTATGAGTATGCATACTCTCAAGGTCTTGGTCAAAGAGTGCTCAGCAGAAGTCAAAATAGTTAGTTCGCTTACCGAGTGGTACAATGCGATTCGGTTATGTAACAACCGCGAGGAAAGGTATAATCGCACACTCGACCAACAAATTAATATATTAATATGTGATATTGTATCATTATATACATGCATACGACTGTTTGTTTTTTGTGACATTGTATCATTACATACATGCATAATTAATATATTAATATGTGATATTGTATCATTATATACATGCATAATTGTGTATTTTTTTCATGTTAGGCTTGTTTGCTTTTAGGTTGCAGGTGTATAACCTGATTGAATCTAAAGTTCAAGACGGCGGTAACTATCAAGTCGGCTATGTTTTATAAAATCAGAAAATTCTGTTATAACTGTAACCGCTTTTTTATGCTATATATAAAGTGGTAACTACTAAAGCATTTGGAACCAAAATGGGTCAATTTTTTCACTCAATGGGTCAAAATGGTCAATTAAAATTCCATCTCATATATTTTCGGGCCAAAACGGGTCGACAAATTCAAAGAAATAGATCAATGTGGGTTGGTGTCTTAAAGAAACGGGACAAGTTTCGGATCGGAACGGGTTCGGTTCGGATCGAGTTTCGGGCGGCCGGGACGGGTTTCGGATCGGAACGGAACGTAGTTGGTTTGAATCGGATTTCAGGTCGGCACGAGTTTCGGGCCGACATGACTTTTCGCACGGGACGAGGTTCAAGTCGGGACGGATTTTAGCACTAGACGGGTTTCAGTTCGTTTTTTTTTTTTTTTTTTTTTTTGTTGGGGTCGGTTATTTTGGGTTAGGTTGAGATTTTTTGTTTTGTTTTGGTTTCTTTTTTCATTCGATTTTTTTATTTTTTTTGTTTCGTTTTGGTCGGTTTCAGCTTTTTTGGAAAAGGACCTGACCCGACTCGAAACCCGTTCTGACCCGGACCAGTCCTGACCCGGACTTGCTCAAAAAGTTGAAGTTTTTTCATTTCTGAAGTTGGAAAGTAACAAATTTCCAATATTTCATCTAAATTTGAATAATTATTTGCACTCTTTTGAGTTCAATGTTGATCACAGCAGTTGGAGGGCTTCAATACATCAGTACCAAAAGGGTAAAACACGATACGCTCATTACCGGCAAACAGATTATCTATTAGCAGAGTCAGGGTGGCATTGCAGCTTCTGTTTCTGAAAAATTACAGATTTTGTATTTAAGATGAAAGCTATTTTGTATTCAAGATGAAAGCTTACAGCCACACGAATCGAATCAGGTTCTCACACTTTCTTGACCCGAAAATGATTCAGAATGTAATATGCAACGGTGATGACTTATACGATATGCTTCCCGAAGAGTACACATTTAAGGATATCATAGCGAAAATGGGTCCAATTTCTCATTCTTATTCAGCAGTCCATCTTCCATCATATCTATTAAACAATGCAGATGAATACAGGTATCTTTTGCCCAGTAATTGCATCCGTGAAGCGGGTTGAATTCGGGTTGAATTTTGGTTTAATGTAACTTTTCATGATATAAACATAGTTTAAGTACTTATTTACCAAAGGATTATAGGCTGTGTTTTTTTTAATTAACGAGTGATTAAGTTGTACATTTTTTCCTCCTATAATATACATATGGAGAGTTTTGAAATCTTGTTGAGTTGTTTCAAAGGTTTTTTTCCCCTACTGCTCTGACTTGTACTATACTGCTGCTCTGACTTGCACTGTACAAGCTTGGTGAGTAGCATGCTATCGTTTAACTAACATTTTATCGCTTGAATTATGTTCTCACTCCGTATTGGCGCATCTGCAGCAACGCGCGGGTTTCCCACTAGTATGTATTAAAATACTAAGCAACTATTTAAACTTACTTTTTCAACACAACGAGCATTAAAAGAAGATTGATCTAAAATATCCTTTAAACTTCCATTAGTGCTTGCTTTGTGCAAACGTACAACATTTTCCATGCCTTCAATATGAGAAATATACAAACACGTTGATACAGATACTTTTTTCTTTAATTCAGTGATAACCAGTATGATAAAATTATATAAACGATCAGATATTACTAATTTGTGGACACGCGTTATATGAGTAGTGACACAAATCAAGCAAATACCTTATCATTCATGCTGATAAAAGTATCACAGAACTTCTCGATGCACTGAAGTTGTTCGTTTTGTTAACGAGAAATGTGAAATTGTAAACAACTTGCAGAAAAATGATAACCTTGATTGTTTATTTAATAAAGTCAATGTGTATGTTTTTCCCGTTCCTGCTTGTCCATGAGCAAAAATGGTGCAATTGAATCCTTCTAAGATCGACTTCATTTACAATCGGAATAACAGCTTGTTCATATAAATCCTTCTAAGACTTCATTTATCAATAAAACTCTATATCAGATGTACCAATAAATTCATCCTAGGAAAATTGAATGGGTCTACGACCAAATGAATGGTTTTTAACATGCGAAATTGTTACAAAAAAACAACATGCGATTTCAATGCCGGAAGATGATCTGACGGCTGAGATTGTAGCGTACGTAATGTACGATAAGGACATTTGTACGTTAACCCAACCCTATATATATATAGGGAAGGTTCATTTGAGAAGAAAATTTTATTGAGAAGAAAAAGAATAAAAGGGTATAATTGTAAAACATTAAATAGTTTTTTTTCTCATCTCATTTATTATTATGTTTGACTAATTAATTAGTCATTAAGACTATAATCCTCCACACTAAATATATTTGCCTACACACATCAAAAGTTATCCTACACATTTCGAAATTTATCCTACACATATTGAAATTTATCCTACACAACTCGTAATTTATCCTACACGCCTCGTATTTATCCTACACTTTAAATGAATTTTTATTTTTATTTTTTGTGAAAAATATATATCTTAAAAATAAGTTACAAATTTAATATAGTTAGTTATTAAAGATGAAACTACCAATTAATGATGTATGTAAGTTTACTAATATACCCTTATAGTTACATTAAGTACAAATATTAAATGAAGTCTAATGAAGCATTCCTATTGGTTGAAATTTCTTCTTTTTTCTTCTTACAAAGAATTTCTTCTCATTTGAACCATCCACATATATATATATATATATATATATGTATGTATGTATATATGGGATGGTTTAAATGAGAACACTAAATATCGCGAGAACCGTGAGAACAAATGAAAAAACCACAAGAACTAGGTCAAAAACAATTCAAAATACAATGTTAGAAATTAAATTTACACGTTTAAATTTGCGTGAATTCGTAAATAAAGAAAATTTACACATGTGTAAGTTTGTTATATTTACACATGCGTAAAAAATCTAGTAATAGTGATTTTGAGAGGAGAAATGAATTATTTGATGTTGTAAATTCTTTTTTGATGTTGTATTTTAATTACAATGAAGTTTGTATTAAAAAAATTCGGTTTTGATTGGTTTTTTCATTCGTTCTCACGGTTCTCGCAATATTTAGTGTTCTTAAGATAACCCTCCCCTATATATATATATATATATATATGTATAGGATTAGGTTCAAACGTGAACAAAATCCCAAGAGTGAACTGCGTGAACTGATCTGAACCATTGATTTAATATACATTTGACAAAGGTAAGATTGTAACTTTCTTTAAATTTTGAATTTAAATTATTTTCTTTTTAATTTCATATCAGTTACTAAAAATGATTATTAATTCAAAATCATAACATATTTTTTATTTATCAACATTATCTCTCATAATCTTTTCAACAAATATCCATATTTTGTTGATATTCAATCCACAATTCACGTATGATCAAGTTTTCTATTTCAAAAACATTGAAATCGTAGGTTCATCACGTTCCCTTATTCATCACGTCGCTCCGATCATCAACCTATCAATTGCAGAAAGTCGAGTGTATCGTTGCCGTCGTTCATCACGTCACATCTCGCTGGACATATTGTTTGTTGCTGAGCAAGTCAAGTGTATCGCTGCAGCTAATTCGTTGGGTAGTCTCCGTCATATTGATATTTTTGCCGTCGCCGGACATCTTGATATTGCAGCAGTCGCCGGACATATTGATATTGTTGCCGTCAACGTCAGCCGTCGCCGTCAACCACTGGTCATCGAGAGATAAGTTGGACAATATTCCAGCGAATTGCAATTGTATTCCGGCGCTAATGTCTTCGTTACAACAATGGATCGTCCAGGTAGTGTAATCGTATGGCCGTTCATTTTAGCGAACATTTAAGATTTGTCATTGTTTTTGGCCGTTTCAGCAATATTTTAATTTTACTTTACTCTTTTTTTGGTTGAACCGGAGGTTCCAATCATCTATTTTATTTTGTATAATATTCAGCTCCGTCGTACACATGTGTACTGCTGTGTTCTATACACTCTTACACGATAGTACACATGTGTACAATACACGGTAGTTACATGTAAATAGCATA
>JARYGA010012439.1:0-18835 GCA_030545235.1 Helianthus tuberosus | reverse complement strand
AGTCGATTGATGTAAAACTTACCTCGAAATTGTGCTCGAAATGGCTTGATTTTTGTTAATTGGGAGTTTAAACACCCGAATTGAAGCACCGTTTTCGTGGGTTCAGGCAGTGTTTCGAGGTAAGTTTTACATCAATCGACTCGTATCCTTGTTCTGATCAAAAGCCCTAAAACATCGGTTTGTAATTCGGAAAAAAAAAACCTTAACTCCGTTAAGCTATTTTAACGGGTGACTATTTAAAAAAAAATCACCAGTTCGGGTTATTATCGGTCAATAACTGACTTGGGATTATGATTGGCCAAATTGAGTTAGGTGGGATTATTTATTTTCAATTTGTCTAACAGAAACATTGGGGGGGGGGGGGGGGGCACACCCCCGGTCCCTTAAAAGCTACACCACTGAACCAATGGCAGTATACGGAAACAAATCAACTAATGAAATCTTTGTTGTTACTATCCACAAGGACCCTAGTTCTCAGGGCTGGCCCTGAGAATTCATGTACCCTATTCGAGCTCGAAAAAACGTGCCATTGGGCCATAATGAAATATATAATATAAACTAGTTTTTCATACAAGCTAAGGCCAGTGGACTAATAACTAATCTAAACCATAAGAATAGTTTTGTAAGTGGATCTATGTTGGTGTTTGTATAGGTATACCCTATTATTTAATTTTTTTACATATATATATTGGGTTTTTTTTTTTAAATAATTGTGTCATTCGAAATATCGAGCCCTGGTTGGTGGTCCTTCCCGCCCACCCCCACCCTTAGGGCCGCCCCTGCTAGTTATATGATATATATTCACATTCATGGATTCTTAGCAAGTGCGACACATAACAATTGTACGAAATTTCATAAAACAACTTTAGGGTCACAATTGTGTGAGCTATTTTCTTGTAAAAGGAGATTTATCATTAGGAAATATTCTACTTGGGTATTTGTATTCATTTAACAATGATATCAAAACAAGAGTTCGTTATCATCCATTTGTAATAATTTGATTTCTAATTTCGCACAAATCTCATCAAGTTGTTGAAATCATTTATTGTCTTGCTTTGTTTATTGATAAAACAACTACAAACTAAGTGTCAGAAGCTAGACACATGAGATCAGCTCTAAAATATGGTTTTCAATATGTTTAAACACAAATATTTATATGTAATTATTGTTAAACCCATTATTAGTTAATGGTTTTGTGACTTGATGAGAGATTCATGAAGAACTAAGACGGGTCCAAAATGGAGGTAAGATGAATGATATATCTATGCTTAAAGTGACATGTTCTAGACCGGAAGAAATTGAGTGGGAACTTATCCCACATACAAGGATGGTAGAACCTTGGAGTGGTATATAAGTATGAGTCTCTGATGAATTTGCTTCCTTAGCCACGAGGAATACATGGGACTCTAGAGGGTGCGAAACACCCTCAAGTAAATTCATTGGAATCTTCGACCTAAATTGTTTCGACCCACATCGCATCGTCAAATTAACTGGTTGTCGCACCACCCCTTGTTCCTGCACCTACTATCACTAATGAATACGTGGTAGTATGAGAAGGCATGTATGCAATAGTACTGGTGGTGGTGCCAAAACACAGAGGAGCTGTAATAGTGAATGAAGACACAAAGGTGACAATAGAGACGTCCACCTCTGTAACGAAGATGTTATCCACTACATAAGATGTATGTGCTGCCATAGATCACAAAATCAAGAAATGGATAAATGGGTTTGTTTGAAATCTGATGGCGCCAATTTAAGATCCAAATTTTGGTCCTGGATAAGTTCAAGAACAGATCCGGATCCTTGATGTGGTTAAGAACTTGCAAAATAGTAAACCGTTAGGCTTGTCGTAGACTGGGACCACCATCCAACGCGAGGATAAATATTTGAAGATGAGACAATTAGAGAGAGAAAATGTGTTTCGGCGAGTGAGAAAACATACTTTGATTGTACTTATGGGGGTATTTATACATTTGGGATATTTGATGATGAGTGTTTGTGGTCCCTACCGAACCTGTCACTTCCATGGTTAGTTATTCAGTGAGATCCTTTAAGTTCTGGAATGCGAGCCTCAGTCATCTACTCATCTTGATCGGCCAGCCGTAGCATATAGTTCAGTCGGGAGCCATTACCTTTTCAATTCCAAACTACCGATATATAAAGGAGAATCAAGGACATAAGCTTATTTGATTGAGACAACATGGTAAATTTTTTTTGAACAACTAAGCTTTTTTCCCCGTAAATATCATATTGAATTACATCCCCCCTAAGTATTTAACCTTTGTCTCCCCACAAAAGATAATTCCTCTTGACAACTAGGTAATTACTATAAGATCTAACTCGGATTGAAATTTTATATAAACAAACTAGCTTGGGATGAATGTTAGAGTTTTAGTTGGTCGGTCCTTGTCCTTTGAAGTTGGGCAAGAAGTAAGTAACGGATGCAAATAAATGCAACGTGATCGATGAGTTGTTGGGTCAGGCCCAATAAAAAAGCCCAACAAGAAAGGAACCCTAAAGAGTAAAACCCACCCGCTTGTCTCTGTCTGTCTGCAACCACTTCCTTTCCTTGGAAGAAGATTATCCATCCACACCGGTGCTTGCTACTGCTCAGCTTCTAAATATGCCGGGACCCGTCGTCGAAGAAATTGAATCCGAGAAGAAGATTGAGGTACGCTGTTAAAATTATTATCCGTTTAATTATCATTATGATTTCATGGCTGTTAATGAAATGTGCAGGAAGAGATTCCGGTGGTAGAGGGTGTGGTGGAGGATGTTAAGGAGGAAGACGACGTCGATGATTCCGACGACGATGAGGATGACAAAGAAGACGACGCTGCTCAAGGTAATCATATTTTCAGTATTTAGGGCTCTATAATCAGTAAAGAAGTTATTTTTCAAAAGTATATGTTTTTTCTTTCTTTAAAAAACAGTATAAGGTTGGTTTGTTTGTTTGTTTGTTGATGAATATTATTATTATGTTAATAATTCTAAAGCAGCAGGTGGGAGTGAAAGCTCAAAGCAAAGTAGGAGTGAGAAAAAGAGTCGAAAGGCGATGTTGAAGTTGGGGATGAAACCTGTTCTTGGTGTTAGCAGGGTCACCATTAAAAGGGCAAAAAATGTAAGTCACTCACTCACCTTTTCTTCACTCAAACCGCTTTTTAATTAAATCTACCCTCACAAAGTTACTTGTTATGTATCAATCAATTGCTTTATTTATTTATAGATAACCCATTAAGGCTAAAGGGTATGGAGAGCCTCATCCCCAAGGGGATGGGACGCCACGTCACCGCCACGTAAGCGGGGCTTGAAGGGGATGGACCTAGGGGGGTGGGGGATGAACCCTTTTATATATATGTATGTGTGTATGTATAGGTGTGTGTGAGTGGGCGGCGACGGGGCTGGGGGTGGAACTTTTGGGGCGGCGGGGGGAGGACGGGCATGGGGACGGCCCCCATACCCTCCGGTCTAAGTATGTGGGTAAAGCTCAGAAGAAAATAATAGCAAGAAAATAACTCTCCAATTTTTCATTCATGCCTTTACTTCAACATAAAAACTACCCACTACTTGATAATTTGACCCACTACTGCATGACTAGAAGAAATTAAGAAACTAACACTACCCTAAAATAAACTAATCTGCTACGAAGGGTTGCATGATGCATGCATATGGCACATATCAAAGTGTTCAACTGGTTGGGTGACTAATTAACCCTGTATATCCATAAAATACAATTTCAACTCAAAAAATAATCCAAAACTATATCATTCCGTAATAAAAATTATTCCATAATCAAAAACTAATCCAAAAATTCACTACTGGTACCTTTTTGGGCGCTTGGTTTTACTAACAAGGTAAATTGTCATCTTTTTGGGCCCATAAAAGATTAAAAGTCCAAATTTTAACCTTTGGCCTAGTACCGGTATATCGGTTTAAGCCGTATAACCCAATTTACTGGCGGTACAATTTCTTTGCCGTTCCCTCGGTTTACTTGTATGCTATGCAGTTAATGTGGTAAAATATAGGATATCGGTCTAGGACCGATATTTGAGATATAGGTTATCTCGGTGAGATATTGGTGGGATATCGGTAATTTTATGTATATAGCAATTTATGTATATATATAGCAATTTAACACCAATAATTCAGTGATATATCGGTCAATATCGCCGATAACATCAGTACCGATATTATGACCGATGTTTGACACCGATATTTTACTAGGGGACCGATATATCACCGATATTAACTGCATAGCCGGTATGATCCGTGTCGGCCAAGTTTCCGGCATATGGTTTAACCGGCCAGTATAAACCGGTTTTTAAAACCTTGATTTTCCTGCATAGACTTCCACTTGATTTCACTCACATGGATGCTTATGATTGAAATGGGAACTTACATTAATTGTTGGTATGGATTTCATCTCTCTAAACTGTAAAAAACCGGTTTCTTTATGTGTTTATACAGGTCATGTTTTTCATCTCAAAGCCGGATGTATTCAAAAGCCCAAACTCGGAAACCTATGTGATATTTGGAGAGGCAAAGATTGAGGATCTGAGCTCACAATTGCAAACTCAAGCAGCTCAACAATTCAGAATGCCTGACATGGGTTCAGTGATGGGCAAATCGGATGTTTCAGCTGCTGCTTCAGCCGCTCAGGCAGATGAAGAAGAAGAAGAAGAGGAAGTTGATGAGACAGGCGTTGAGCCACGTGACATTGATCTGGTGATGACTCAAGCCAGTGTGTCAAGGCCCAAGGCGGTCAAGGCTCTCAAGGCTCACAATGGAGACATAGTGAGTGCCATCATGGAGCTCACCACCTAGGTTTTTGTTGTTTTGAAATGAGTTTTTGGAATTTATTCTCATTGGAAGAATATATTGTTATAACTTCTAGCTACTTGGTTTGTATTAGTTTTCATGAAAGTATTTATTATTACTACTGCTATTGTTAGGCTTTTTATAATAATTTGAAATAATCAATTTTAGATAATTAGTTTTAAAAGTATATTTCAAGAAAATTTATTTTGATATTTACAATATCAAAAGTATAAAACACCTACTTTTAAGTTATTTAGTATATGATTTTCTAATCAGTTTTAGTCGGTCACAGTTGGAGCATACACAGCAATCTAACAAAGTCTTTTCATTTAAACATTACCATACTAAAAAAAGTAACAAAAACAAAAAGGGAACATATGAACATAAGACGCCTACTAAACTCACACTAATCAGTCAACTCTTCTTCCCTACACAAGTCATCAGTAACTTAAACATCTCCATAAACTAGCAATGCCTACGCCCAAGCCCACAACCAGAAGCACCTTACTCATATGCACACGAATTCCTGCAAGAAAATCGGCTTTTGGTTTCACACTCGAACTTAAATCATTAGCACTCTGGCCTTCCTTGATCCCATTGTGCCCTTGTAGTTTCGTTTGCATACGAATTCTTCTTTGTGCAGTTCCTTGATCATTAACGTCTGCACCATTGGCAACACTTTGTTCAGGGCGACTCCTGATTTTGAATCCCAAATCAGAATTAGTTCCTGCACCGTTGTTCTGGCTGCTGCAAGAAACTTTTGTGACCGCGCTACTTTGACCAGCTCTGGTTTTGAAAGAGAAATCCCTACTCAAAGGCTAATACAAAACACAAGATGCCACAAGTTAGTATAGTACTATGCAGTTAATGCGGTAAAAAATCGGATATCAGTCAAGAACAGATATTTGAGATATCGTTTATCGCAGTGGGATATCAGTAATTTTAATATCATGCTGAATTTATATATATATAGCAATTTAGTATACTCTCCTACCATTAACAAATTAACCTTTTGCAACTTGCAAAACACTTGACAATTGTAGCAAGTAAGAACTCATTAAGAAATTATGACTTCAAACACTAGTAGCAGCAATAAGAAGAGAGACAAATGGTAGAACTAAGAAAAAGGTACTGATATCGGGAAAATCGGTGATATATCGGTCAATATCACCGATAATATCCGAGTACTGGTATTTGACACCAATATTTTACATGGAGACCGATAACCGATATATTAGTGATATCGACATATCACCGATACTGACTGCATAGGTACAGTAATTTACAAGTAATGTTTTCTTTCTAAAAGATGTGTTTAACTCGTACCTGTTTTTGCATGACTTCACCATCGGACTCGCTGCTATATTCATTTTCTTTAATATGAACTTCAGGTATTGAAGTTTGAGCAAATGAAACCCAACCAGAATCATTGAAAGAAGACTGTTCTGATTTAACTAGCATATTACTCCAGAACTCCATATCATTTGTTGCATACTGATTCTGCAATCCGTTTTGTTCATTTCCATAGGTTACAATTCCATCATATGCATGTCCAAGTTCTAATGGCGTCTGAGAATACAACGGCGAAAATATTTTTGAATCGAAATTTTCTGCTGACGCATCCCAGTAACATAGAGCTTCTTCTAGACCCAAAACTGGCTGCTAAATCAGACTCAAATAGTCAGCAAGCTACAAATTCTGATTATGTAAATATTTAAACAAACATAGGCACATACCATTGGATATTTTGAGTGATCAATGTCATGGTCCTGACAATCAAGAAACATAAAGGCATCATCTTTTCCATCAGGATCTTCGAGTTTCAAAACTCCATTACTTGAAGGTTGTGCATTCGGCTGACCCGTCAAAACTAGAGTTACGGGCTCCGATTGACCATCTTCTATACAAGACTTTACAACCGAAGGAGGAGACCCATCACTCTGATCAACAACATCAGCACAATCCAAACCTTCACCATTTTCATCCTTCCCATCATGCTTCTTAAACAAACGACAAAGCACATATGGACTCTGCAAATAATATAACAAAATCAAAACCATCAACCCTAAACCCTAAAAGACACATTTCATTAAATACAATTAACATAAATAATAGTATAATACAATTACAACACCTGTCCAGGATGGGTACCATCAAGTTCCTTTTCAGTAGGAGTATACTCATGGATGACCCAATGAGTCCGTTCCCCTTTTGGGGCCCGACCAGTATAAAACACAAGTGTCTTCTTCTTCCCTATTAAATTGTTCCCCTTGCTCGTCTTGATCATTCTATCTTTTCCAGTAGCCTTCCAGTACCCAAACACCGTAGCGCGATTCGACCGCTGCCCGTTCTGATACTTGCGGTCTTTCGGGCAGAAGAAGAACCATTCGTTGTCGATGGACTCAATCACCGACAAATCTGCAACCAATTTATTCAGGTCAATTTACCATGGTTGTAAAAAGCCCGACTAGCCTCCAATTAGTCGCCGATTAATTGCTAGTCCTAGGTTTACCGAGTAATTTTCATTAATCGGCCAATTAATCAGTAGACGGTCAACAGTGGTCAAATCCAGCCCAAATTGGCCAAAAATCGGTGACCGTCTAGCTATTCGTTTCAAAAGCCCCATTTTCGGGCTCTCGGGCGCAATTTCAGGCCAAATTCCAACGAAATTCCGGTCAAAAATCTTTTGAACATGTTTGAAACAATTATAAGAACCCTAAACAAGCCTGTAAACAACCTAAAACAACTTAAACTAGCCCTAAAGAAGCCTAAAACATGTCTAAAATCCCTAAAAACTGTATTTTTTTATACTAGACGACTCGTCTAAAACGGCACTCGCTTTTTAAGCGCCTTGCATTAAGGCCCAAGGCTCACCCTTTGCGCCTTTGACAACTATGGTTATAACATGTTAACTTAAACAAAATACTTATAATATATGTATGTATATACATGTAAGAGCATCCGTAATGGGGCGCCATATCATGTCAAAAGTGGGGCGCCGCCAACACCACTTCGGTGGGCGCTACGGGGGAGGTGGGCACGATGAATCTTTCCCCTCTCACACACATAGACATACATATATATATAAAGCCCATACATATATAACCCCAATACACACTTAAGCCCCTCTCTTACAACAAGGGGCTTTATGACTGGCCTAAAACTAAAAATTGCATATAAAATCACAATCCAATTAATCCCGATTAATCGCTAATCAGTAAGTAACCACCCACCGACCTTGCAATTACTATGAGTATACCACCAAATATGAAGATGATGAAAAAAGGAAAAAGGGGAAAGGACTAACCGGGTAGGTCCCACGGCTCCTTCTTGCAGACATCAACTTCACGGATACAACTAACTTCTTTATCGAAGCCGTTGATCTTCAACCGTAGGTAATGATTCACGAGTTCTTCATCGGTGGGACGGAACCGGTAGCCCACCGGAAGTGATTTTGCAGCCACCACCTCCATTAATTTATTTTTGCAAATTAGTAATATTTTTTTTTTTTTGATTGGGTATTGGGAGTGGGGAAAGGGGAAAGTGAATGTGAGAAGCGAAGGTCTGTTTTCATTCTGTGTATATACCGCGTATACTAGTTTGACGATTATTATGGGTCTTAATTACGATAAAACCACACGTTTCTAGAAAGTGTGGGCTAGTGGAGCAAGGGTAGAATCGGAACAAGGTTTAAAAAGGCTTGAGGTGGAAGATAAAGCTGAGGCTGCTAATCGAATGAAGACACGTCACACAAGGTAAATTATGTAACATGAGACCATATCTATTATCATCTAACGCGTCAGTTTGCTCTCCATAAGGCGGCGGTTCGAATCCCGGGCCTACCCTGCTCTACCCATTTGAGTTAGCTCCTGCCCTCTCGCCTCTAAACGTTAGTCTCTGACGCGGGAGGTCGCTGCAAAACAGTCGAGGGGGACGCCCCCCACATCACCGGGACAGTGGTGGCGGGCCGGCTAACGTGACCGGTCTTCACGTTTTGCTCTCCATCTATGACTCGATTTTGTTTCCTTTCGATCAGGACGAACCAGGTGAAGAGTCACGTGGTCTCTTCTGTTTTTTTTTTCTTCTTTTATTAATTTCTTTGATTTTATGTAGAGCTAGTAGTTCGAATTTTTACAATCAAATATCTTACTCGACTCGTTTTCGAGCAAAACTTACGTTAAAACGTAGACCAACTAAAATCATCATCATCATCATACTTAGTAAATCCCATCAATAGCAATGCTAAGGTAGAGTCTGAGGAGAGTAAGATGTAGACAGCCTTACCTCTACCCCGTAAGAACAGAGAGGTTGCTTCCAATGAGACCCCGGCTCGAAGTAGACCAACTAAAAACATACATAAAATAAGCACAAAAACGTATTAAATTTCACCTCACTCATTACCAAGAAAATTACGTCAAAACATTATAAACCAACTTGCAGCAATAACGAAATGTACTTCAAGCACGTAAGAAAATAGTATTTCTTTTAAGTTAAGAAAAACGGTATCTCATATTGCTGCAACGTTGAAACGTAAAGTAACTCGAACAATTTCGTGAAAACGTATTATGTATGACAAAACGTAGATCAACTAAAAACATACATAAAAAAATAAACATAACAACGTATTGCTAAAACATAAACCAATCGAAGAACGTAAACGTTTTATATTTGACCCATGTACATAAAATTAAGCGAGTACAACTCGAGGGGGTCATGACATTTGTGAAAGGATGTAACATTGAAGTAAGAACGGTTATTTTGCACCTTTGAGTTAATAATGCTTAGAGTTCGTTAGAAACCGAGTCTAGACAGTCTACTGGGTAAAATTTATTTTACTCAGCAGCATAACCGTTGATTAGACTGTGAGTAGAGTTATCTTATCACACACAAGTCGAAACACATTCTATATTCTATAGTTGCATGCATCTTCTTTGTATCATTGGTCTTTTCAAGTGTTTGTTTGATATTTCTATACAAATACATATACTGAACAATCAGAATCCATGATCAACAATATCCTGTAGATTCTATTTTCTTCAAGTTTCCCAGTATACCACCCACACCATCAAAGATGATCACTCAACATTCTCATGCCGAGAGCGGTCCATATCGTCATTTGACTCTTCGTTTCTTCAAAAATAGAACAAGACTACAAAGAATTCAGCCGAGAGCTCGTCATTCTAATAGGCGAAAACACAGCCGTAAGGCTGGCATGATCCGATAAAGAATAGTCTTCTGGCCAGCATCCATTTTCGGTTTCTGTTGGAAATAATTCTGCTTTTTTCACATCCAATCCTATCGTGGCACGCGTACCATTCATACTGTCTTCTTGATCTTGGTTTGGGCTTTCAATTTGATCACTCCACATTGGATTCCATATCCGTTGCTGAAATTCTTTGTAGTCCAGAACGCCATTTCCATCGATGTCTGCTTGGAGCCACAAGTCTTCGATTTCCTCCTCGCTAAGGCCATACGCTTTACCTATAAGATTAAGCTGCATTTGAAACAACAATACAAGGTCAAGTTGACAAAAAAGGTATACTATATGCATATATTTTGCTATTAAAATACCTGACGCAATGCTTCACAAAATCCCGTGTACGTAATATGTTCACCGTTGCTCACCGCCTTCAAAAATGCAAATGCGTCTTCATCCGTTAGTGAGGCCCGACTCACTTGATACTATAAATAGAAAAATCCTGATTAGAACCAAACACATGCACAACTTGGTAAAGATCTAAAGAAACCACATATCATACCTTGAACAATCCAAAGACGGCTTCACTCCAACTCGTTTTTAGTAATTTTCGATATTTGTTTGGATTAAGAAACCATATAAAATCTACACCACATATGTTTCCACGATGATTTCTATGGCTAACCCACTGCATACATGGTAAACAAATTAGTTCGATCAAAACACGACCAATGAAAAAAGATTGTAAAGATATTGACCTTGTGTGCATCAGCATCTGTATAATGATGAGCTGTATCATACGATGATTCAAATCCTTGCGATCTCAAGAACCTGTAAACATGACCTCGTTTGCTCCCATTCCAGTCACTGAAAAAAATCACAACATTAGTTAACACAACAAGCTTAAACTTGGAAGACAGACAAATGATCATGTTAGTTTACCCGCATAAAATAATTGGCAAAGGATCAAGATTGTTCTCTTTTTGATAAGCATCAACAGACTGCAAGATTTTGTACACCTGTCTCAGTCTTTCCAAAGACAGACTTGAATCATGTGGGAATAACAAATGAGTGTTAACTATAAGCATTTCACGACACATGTTCTTGGATCGGCATTGTGCAAAGGGCGCAATTACTTCAACGTGCAAAAGCTGAGCAACCCGGTCTCCAAAATCATTAAAGAGGAATTCTCTATGGTTGATAACTCGAAAGTAGTCTTTATGGACAGCAGTTAACAAGCCTGTCAAAAGTATATAACAATATGAAGTCGAACACAAAACTTCATGAAGAAATGCTATTTCAGTGAAAGCGTACCGTCTCCACGATTATTCGTTCGTGGAAGCTTGAAACTGACATAACCTGCATCCCCAAGCTTTGTGTCATACATATCCACAAGTTCTTCATTGTCAACCCAAAATTCCTAACAGACACCAGTAACAGTTTTCAAATCAAGTTTTGATTAAAAGCTAGAAACAGGTTTGGGTCGACTAACTCGACCCATTTAATAAAATGGGTCGGGTTTAGGCTGACCCGTATACTCCTCAAATCAATAGTGGGCCGGTAATCAACCCACTGTTGATTTGAGGAGGTATAAAGGGGGCAATACGCCTGTATACTAGATGAAATGATTCCGTAAAACCCCCTTTTAGGGTGTCGGTTTAGCAAGACCCTTCAAAACGTGCATAGGTGTAAAGAACAACTATTTTAAGCCAATTTTTAATGATTTAACTTTTGACTAATATCGGAAACACCCCTTGATTATTGAAAGAGATATGCATGACCGTTAAGATAAATTAGTTTCAGTAATAATGAATTCATAAAGTTGGGAAGATGAAAACCTGCAAACATATAATCGAGGAACGTTGTCGCAACAACAAGTACAAGATCTTCTCATTTCTACTCAACCAATAGGCCCGAACAGTACTCTCTCTGCAAGCCCGACCCTATTCTTCCAAACCATATCTCTTCAAAATCAGAACCAAAACCAAAACCAAAACCAAAACCCACAAACAAATGATGAATAATCAGGGCAGGGGTTTAGGTTTACCTCATACGTAAGGCGCTTGTATATCGGAGCAAGAATATTGAACGTTGTACATGAAAAACAAGTGGGGTCAACAACAACAGGGGAATTGTTACAGATTTTGGATGGGCTTCTTTTGCTCATTCCTCTGTTCTTCCGGCCCATGATTCCTGTTGTTCAACAAAGAAATATTCAAAAATGGAAGGGAAGGAAGGGTGAATTTGAGAGGGGGGTACCTTGGAGGTATAAATACATGATGGAAATGGCTAAAGAGTGGAGAAACAGAATCAAATTGTGTGGGGGCATCCTGGGTTTATACCATTATCGAAGCCAAAGGAAGGAGAGATACATCTGGGGACTATATATCAACAAAATGAAATGGAATGTAATTCTTCGATTTGCAGGATGTGCGGTGCTTATGCCGCATAAATCGCTTTCGATTCAATGCAAGCAAATGAGTGGTTAATCGTACGTTGGTGTTATTCGCTTGGTCTTTTTATTTATTATTTATTTTTACTTCTTTCTATTCGGTTGTACATTATTATTATTAATATTAATTTATTTATGAATGATTAAAGAAGCACGGATATCAGGGATGACTCCAACGGACAGTTGACCCACAAGATGATGAAAAGGAGGGATTACTCAACATTTCTTTCACATGTAGTTTTTATACCCTCTTTACTTGGGTATCTTGGCATACCAAAACAGGCGGCGCTATATGTGTCCGCATGCCCTTCCTTGTAAGGATGAGTACGGTACCCGTTCGGTACCGAATATACTGGTTCAGTACAGATACCGGTATTTATCGGTGTTTTACCCGTAAATACCAGTACCTGTACCGAAAAACGAAAAAAGTTGGTACCGATACCAAATATACCCGGTACGGTTCCGGTACCCGGTACCAAATGCCCATCCCTACTTCCTCGCGAAAAAAGTCACACCAAAGTTATTCTTGTTTCATAAACTTGCGTTGAACGGTCATATTAGTTAAAAAAAATCTTTCCTAAAAATCTCTATAAATATAACCTTTTCACTTAACTTTTTAAAAAACCAATACTCTCTATTACTATCCACTCTCTCTTTATTTTATAAAAAAAATCTAGCTTTTTATACCATGCTTTCTACCATGTATCCATACAACCACGGTTTCGTTCCTTCGCACAATGTGTTATATTTGGGTTTTCTATACATTTTGTTATTGAAGACTCAAAAACCAGTTGGTCCGAGCCGGTAAGAGTAGAGCTTCAGATGACCTTGACTAAACCTGCAAGATCACAAGGAAAAAAAACACATCGTTAGCCTCGTCACAGGGAGGGGGGTCTCTCTGTGACCTAACTCGGGCGTGAGAATAAGTATTTGCGGGGAGAAGTAAGTCAGGGAGAGAGAGAGAGAGGAGAGTTTAGAGAGAGAAAGTAGCGACTACCCCTGGATGGAGGTTATGGCGGGGTATTTATACCTTTTGGATATGCTGACGTGACGAGTTAGTTAGGGTCGGACCAGTCGCTATCAGATAGTTAAAGCTGTGGGCCCCGGGTTAGTTAGGAAGGACCCAAGTGAATGATCGTTCCGTCTGGGATACTAGGTGCGACCAGCCCCTTAAGCTTACGGTCCGACCTTGTGTTCATCGGGCATTCGGTCCGACCAAGGACGTATCCTCATCAAGTCCCCCTAGTTCGTAGTGTTTGTTTAGCAAAAGCTTCGAACTAAATGGCGAAGTTTTTGTGATTCGGTGCTTTTATCTGCTGCCGTTTTTATTAATTTTTTAATTTTGAATTCTGGCGGTGATTTTCGTTTGGTGATCGTCGGTTATTTTATCTTTTCTTTGACCGATGTGACTTTTGACATGCGTCATTCATCATGACGTGTCGCCACTCGATTGGCTGTCTTGAGGCGGTGAATGTCTCTATAAAAGGGAAAAAATAACTTTTTATTTCCACATTTTTACTTCATCTTCTTCCTCTTCTTTTTCTTTGAGGTAAAACACTGTTATCGAGCAGGTTAGTGTCTCCTTTTAGTCATGGCTAATAAGAGTAATTTGTCCGGTTGTTTTAATATTTTAAACCAAAACGGTCTGAGATGGTATGTGGAACAATACGCGATTCCCGCTTCTCTAAACCCCATTCTTCCCCAAAAAAATACGGCCATTTATCCTTTTGTCCCGGGGAAGATAGGTGTTTACACCCGAATGTTCGACTACTGCAACTATCGTCTCCCTTTGACGAAGTTCTTGGTCGAGGTTCTTATGTTTCACGAGGTTCATCTTTCTCAGATGAACCCTTTTGGCGTTGCCAAGGTGTGCCATTTCGAGCTTGCCTGCCGTGGCTTGGAGTCCGACATGGATTTGAATGTGTTCCGGGCTCTTTATAGGCTGAATCGGTCTAGTAACTGGTATACCTTCGAAGTTAGGAAGAAAAATGCTTGCTGTTACACGTGGATCACCTCCAGTTTAAAAGATTGGAATGATCGTTTCTTCCTAGTAGACGATCGGTGCGTTCCTCCCGAGATGACGTGGAGGCTGAAAAAGTCCCATCTTCCTGAAGACTTCGAATTTGATAGAAATTTATATGCAGCTTTGATCAAGGAGGTCGGGCGTGTTCAAAAATATCCGGAACACATTCTAGTCATGGGACGGATAAGCACGATCTGGTCCGAACCGGCATTTTATCCTACCCTTAAGTGGAACGGAGAGGGTTAGTTACGTTTTTAACTAGAAATAACGTTTCTCGTACTATACTTGTGTTATTGTTTTTTACACATATATTGTATGCTTTGTTTATGTGAGACTATGAATATTATTATTTGCTTGCTTTGTGCAGTTATGGGTTTGAAAGAAGCCTTGAGATTGAAATCTTTTGATTCCACCGAGCTCGATATTCGGGCTACAAGAACACCGAAA
This sequence comes from Helianthus tuberosus, assembly GCA_030545235.1. Taxonomy (NCBI): domain Eukaryota; kingdom Viridiplantae; phylum Streptophyta; class Magnoliopsida; order Asterales; family Asteraceae; genus Helianthus; species Helianthus tuberosus. The sequence goes on along the minus strand of JARYGA010012439.1, from coordinate 3,898 downwards.
GGCGATCCATTATATCTTAACGTTGTGAAGGAGAACCTTTATCCGATCAGAGAGCCGATTATCCCGGCTGATCAAGGGGGTTCGGCTGGCCAGGGAGGTTCGGGCTCGGCTCCTTCGGTACGAACAGTGAATGTGGCTTCGGTTCAAGAGACAGTAATGGTTGGTGGTGATAAAGGAAAGAAAACGGGTTCAAGCGAGGCGAAAGGGTCCGGTTCGAAAGTTATTCTGTATGGTTCGGAGCATCTTTCTGTGGAAGACGAAGGAGTGAATGCTGAAGATGATGATGAGGATGCTGAGGCTCGTCCTCAAGTTAGTTTTAAAAGGGGACGAAGCACCTCTTCAAAACCTGATCCGAACCCAAAGAAACTGAAGAAGAAGTTAGATTTTAAAACAATTGTGTTGGAGGAAGATGAAGTCGATCAAGTCACTGGGTTTTCTGCTGCTGGTGGCTTACTGAAGAACCTGGATGCTCACCTGCATGGTGGCAAGACCCCCAAGGATCGTCCGGTTACTCTTCCCCCAAGTCCTTTATCCTTTGGGGGGCCTGCTACCAGGGTGATTGACGATGTCAATATGCCCGATCCTCAAGCTTTTAAGAAAGTCGATCCTTCTCCTTCGGGTAAGCCTACGACCGGGGTTGCCTCTAATATTTCAAGGCCGAGTCCTCAGCAGATTGATGGTGGAGATAGTGACTCTTCCTCCCCCTTGTGGTATGAAACTGAAGCTGTTTTTATATGTCGGGAGCTAGGTTCGGGTGAGGCTGTGGATGCGAATTCTGCTCATGCTTTGGAGAAATATGTCCCCGATTGGTCATTGGCTAATAAGGACAGGATCGTGGATGCTCTCTCTGCGAAAATGGCGCTGTTTCACTTTGGTACTCCTGTTGAACACGCATATCATAGGAAAATGAGTGGTCCGGAACTCGGAAACGCTCTAATGCTGAACCAGGCCCAATCTAATTCTCTGGTGGTCGAAACTTATAAGCGGTGGGTTGAGGCGGAGTCGAACTGTCGTAGATTTAAACGTGAAGTTGCCTCTTTAAAGAGTAAAGATAGCATCCGGTCAAAAACTAAACAGGAAGTCTCATCACTTCGTACCTAAGTGAACCGGTTGAAGGAGCAGGTCTCGGAGACAAGATAAGTCAATAAAGCTTCTCAAGCTTCAGCTGCGGCTGCTTACGAGGCTCGGGACAAAGCTCTTCAGGACTTGGAGGATTTTAAGTTGAAATTTGGAGGTTTAGAGAAGAGATTGTCTGAAGTTGAAGAAAGAGGTAAATCGGAGCTAAAGGAGATGCAGTCCTCTTATGATCAACTTTTAGCTGACCATCATCGCTTGGTTAATGGTACGTTCGTAAAACGCCCTTTTTTTCTTGTTTTCTTGGCTTCTCTTTAAGTCTTTTGTTTCCCTATTAGATAAAGCTGAGCTCGAAAGGGCCCGTGATAGAGCTGTGGAGTCGCATTTGAATGCTGTTTCGGATATGAAGGACATACTGTCTCGGTATGATGGTGTGATGGTTGGGTTGTAAGGCCTTACATCGGAACTTTTGCTTACAAAACTGTGGTTTTTGACGGAAGGGGTAGCTTGGGTCGTTAAACTAGTTCATCAGAGCCCCGAGTTGGAGAAGGTGGTTGCAGATCTGGTGAACAGCGTTAATGCCGTGGGTGTGAACGATGGCATCAAGCAAGGCTTTCAAGCTGTAAAAGGTTCGGCTCGGTCTGTTGAGGAAGTTCTCGGATATGATGAAGGAGCCAAGGACACCTTGGATGTTGCAATCAAATCTTTTGATAATTTCCACATCTCGGTTCTTGACAAGGTTTTGGAACTGGTGAACGAACCTCTATCGGTTATAAAGCAGAAGAGTGAACTTCCCATTGTCAAGGAAGATTAAGAAGAACCTTGCTTTTGTATTCGTATAATATTTTTATTTCGATTATGGCATGTAACCGTACAATCTGGGCTTGTTATAATTTTGCTGGACATGTTTTCTTAGTTTTATGGAATCGTATATTTGGTTATGATATTTATGCTTGGCTTTTTAGTTTTAGTTTGCGTCCAAACTTCCACTACTTAGCCAAATCTTTATTGGGCCATCTAGATGACCGGATCGTAGCCAAAACTTTTATAAGTTTGTTTCATTTGCTTCAATCCTTTATGCTTTTTATGGTCGGATCGAATCAGATCCTTTTGCTTAATAGATTTTGTTGTTTTTGAACTATTTAAGCCTTCTCGATCGGCGCGAGGCATGGGTCGAGGCCCGTTTGTGCACATTTTGTATTGTTCGAACTTTTGCATAGATATGCTATTGTTTATTTTATCAAAATGTAGATCGCTTTATTCGATATATAGTTATATCTTCCGGGGTAGGCCCTCCCGGATTTTACAAGGAAATGTAAACATACTCGGGGCATTACCCTCCCGATACTTACATGAAAAAAGGAAATACTGAAATAAAAGTAGCGATCTTTTTGGCCCGTGGTGGGCAAGCGTCTACATGAAGCCTTTCTTCAGATGAATCTCATTTCATGTTCTTGGGATGGAGGTTCCGTCGATCTTTTTGAGCACGTGGGACCCTTTATCGCTAGCTTCTTTTATGCGATACGGTCCTTCCCACTTTGGGGTCAACTTCCCGGGAGCCTCGACTCGCGTCGTTGCTTCAGAGCTCATAGTCTCCGATTTTAAACTTATAGAGCTTGGTACGGGCGTTGTAGTACTTTTCGATTTTCTTTTTGTATCGGCCTCTTTGATCGCAGCAACGTTCCGACGTTCCTCCAATAAATCGAGATTGGATCGGAGCTCCTGTTCGTTTTCCTCCTAATTTCTGCACCTTTGATTTGGGAGCCCGATCTCTGCGGGGATCACTGCTTCAGTGCCGTATGTGAGGCTGAACGGCGTTTCTCCGTTGTTGGTCTTGTGATAGTACATTCGGTAACTCGTCTGCCCACCCTTTGCCTTCGTATCCGAGCCTTCTTTTCATCCCATCAACGATTCGGCGGTTTATCTGCTCAACCTGCCCGTTCCCCTGTGGGTGAGCGACCGAGGAGAAGACTTGGTTAATTTTCAGATTCTCACACCACCGCTTGAATGGGTTCTATGCAAATTGTTTTGCATTATCGCTCACTATATATAGCGGAAGACCGAAACAACACACGATCTGCTCCCAGAAGAACCTTGTCACATTATAGCCAGAGATAACCGTGAATGGTCTTGCTTCCACCCACTTGGTGAAATAATCTACTGCTACTAGCAAATACTGAGCACTTCCGCTTGATCGTGGGAAAGGCCCAACTATGTCGACGCCCCACTTTAGAAAGGGCCATGCAGCAGTTACTGGGATCATCTCTTTCTTCCCTCGGAGGCTTATTGGTGCGTTTTTCTGACATTCATCACATTGTTGGAGCTCTTTTACCGCACTTTCGTGCATCCCGGGCCAGTAATACCCTGCGTTCTTGACTTTGGTTACGATCATTTTTGGTCCGGCATGGATTCCGCAGATGCCATAATGTATTTCTCTGATGATGTAGCTAGTGATGCATGTGTAGTGTGATAGGTTTTTATGTATATTTTTAGCCCTTTTTACACTTTAGTCAAGTTTTAAATTTATAAAACATGATATTTTACTAACACTAAACACACATATGGGCAAGTGCACCCATCGTGAGCGTAGTATAGCGTTGGTAAGATACCGAGGTCGTCCAAGGACACAAGAGCTTTTAGTACCGGTTTATTCTCAACGTCTAATCAAATCAAAATTTTAGAAAAAGGTTTAAACATGAAAAAAAACTAAAAATGCTGAAAATAAAAATAAAACAGATAGACAAGATGCATCACTTGGATCCGACTCCCCTTTAGTGTAACCTTTGATTATTTCCGCACTTTTGCACTTTTTAAGAGGTTATCT
>JARYGA010012438.1:0-28274 GCA_030545235.1 Helianthus tuberosus | reverse complement strand
CTAGGCGGTCAACGTGGTTTGTTGACTTTTAATCGGTCAAACTCGGTCAAAATCGGACTACTCGGCCTTGTACTCGGACTACTCGGCCTTGTACTCGGACTACTCGGCCTTGTACTCAGACTAGTCGGACTTGTATTCAGAATATTTGAACTTTAAACATGTTTCATTTTAAATTATACGCAGTTGACATGAATTATGCTTATTTTAACACATAAATAATATATAACAATTAATTTTCTTTATATTTACCATGTCCGCGTACTCCCCGAGTACTCTCCGAGTACTCCGATTACTCCCAACTCCCCAGTCGGCCGACTAGGGACCGCCTAACGACTTTTACAACACTGTATACAAGTAACCAGAACACACTCGTGCATGTTATTAAACTGAGAAATATTCTACTTACCGCCCCGCAACGCGGAATGGGCATAAACTAGTGTAATTACATAAATAATAAACAAATTCAAAAATAATTAAATATCTTCAAGACATAGGATAAATATGGAAACAAGAAGTCATGAGAAGACGTGGAATCATTCTATTTGAAAAAAATAATTAAATATCTTCAAGACATAGGATAAATATGGAAACAATAAGTTATGTGAAGACGTGGAATCATTCTATTTGAATGTATAATTATCCCATAGTAATACAACATCTATCACTCTTAGCTCGATGTTATCTTGCTAGGGAAGGAAACTTGAACCTCAATCCTATACGAACACACCTTGTTTATATTTTTTTGGAAGGCTAATTTCATTAAAAAGGAACGACCCGACCCGATAATCTCCAAGACAGAGACTATCGGAACACGGGAAAGATTACATCATAGGAAAACAAAAATTACACCAATTTTTCCACTCAATCGAACCCTCCTTAAACCTGCACGTAAACCACAAATACGCCAAAGATTTGACGTCCGCAACCAAATGAGCGATAGTAAAAACCGACCCATTAAAAACCTTGTCGTTCCTAGCCTTCCAAATCCGCCAGCAAGCGATAATAAGAATACCATACATAACTTCCTTCTTCTTCGCAGTGTACGGCAGATTATCCAATATATGTAGCACATCAGATAGCGAAAAAACGAAAAACTTTGGGATACGGCACCAAGAAGCAATAGCGTCCCACAATCCGACCGCAGTGATACACCCGGAAAACAAGTGATCTACCGACTCTTCTACTTCACCACATAATCCGCAAAAACTATTCTCGACATAAACATTACGGTGTAGGAGAGCGTCTTTGGTTGGAATTCGATTCATACTCGCCCGCCACATAAAAACATTACATTTACCCGGGATCCATTTGCACCATTGATATACCGAATTAGTGACAACATTACCGTCCCCTTTCAGCCATTGCCGAGCATCTTTAACCGAATAGCCTTCACCTGCATCATGCTTCCAAGTCCACCGATCCTCGCGATCAGTAAGAACAACATCAGAAAGGTCCCGATGACACTGTATTAGTTCCTGTATCTCCAAGTCGGTGCTCGGATATTGTACCCAGTTCCAGCAAATCGCATGAGTCCCATCACCATCTTGCAATCGCTCCGCGACTGTACACCGTTTGTTTTGATCCAGTCGAAACAGCCTAAGATACTTAAATTTCAGCGGTTCAGTATCGAGCCATGGGTCAATCCAAAACTTAAGCTGAGTTCCATCACCCGCCACCCCTCTTATCAACGACATGAAACCTATTCCATCCACTTTAAGTTTATAGCCCACCTTAACTAATCTGGACCAAGCACCAGCAAACCGCGAGTTACATTGAACAGTTTCCCATCTTCTAGTAGAACCATGAATAGCGTCTATCACTTTCCTCCAAAGCGCATCCTTAGACATACGATATCTCCATATCCATTTCAATAAAAGCGCAAAGTTACTCTCTTCCAACTTGGATAAACCCAATCCTCCTTCTTTAACGCTCCTCGTCACCCTATCCCATGCCACCCAATGTATTTTATTCTTATCATCACCACCGCCCCATAAAAAAATTTTATAAGCACCTCCAACTTATTAATTACCGTCGCCGGAGCCTTATACAAAGAGAAATAATATGTTGGAAGACTCTCCAACACCGCCTTGATAAGGGTGATCCTCCCTGCCATTGATATCACACTAGCCTTCCATGACGATAGGCGTTTTTTTAAAAATATCAACTATAGGGTCCCAATTACTTATTCGATTCATATTAGCCCCCACCGTGATGCCCAAGTATTTAAAAGGAAATGTTCCCGGTTTGCACCCCATATTGTTAGCGAACGCAGCAATCTCCTCGTCACTCTTCCCAACCCCAAACAAATTAGATTTGTTCAAGTTTATTCGGAGCCCCGAGCACATATGAAAAATACGGAGAATCCGCTTCATCGCCTTTAAATTACTTTGGGACCATTCGCCTACAACCAAAGCATCATCGGCATACAAAAGATGTGAAATAAACAACCCATCGCTATTCAAACGAACCCCTTGAAAAAAACCATTACCACAAGCCGACCTAATCAACGAAGATAAACCCTCCATGACAATCAAGAATAAAAACGGAGATATAGGGTCACCTTGTCTTATCCCCTTTTCACAACTGAATTCAAACGTTGGCGAGCCGTTCACGAGAACCGAGGATCTAGCCGAAGAAAGAACTCCTTCTATCCACTTGCACCATCTATCAGGAAAATTCATTTGCTTCATAACCGAGATAAAAAACCCCCAGTTAACATTATCGTAAGCTTTCTCAAAATCAATCTTCAACAAAAAAATTCCTTTCCCCATTTTTTTCGCCCAAGAGAAAATCTCGTTGATAATAAGCGGACCATCAAGAATATACCTTCCCGATAAAAAAGCCGACTGTGTCTCATGAATAATACTACCCACCACCTTTTTTAGACGATTAGCAAGAACTTTTGAAATAACTTTACTAATCGCACCAATCAAGGTAATAGGACGGTACTCGTTCAGTTCCACCGGATCTTTAACTTTTGGAATAAGCAAAACAAACTTTAGCCAGTTGTGTCCCTGAGGTTTGGTCACTTTTGTCACTTTTGTCCAAATTTGAAACCTTTTGCATCTGGGTCCTTGTGGTTTCATTTTTTTTTTTTTTTGCCATTTTGGTTCAAAAATGAAATCAGCTCATATTTATCAAATTAAATTCTGGTTTTTTGTCCTTTTTCTCAGGGGAAAAATGGTCATTAACGAACTACAGATTCAGTCTGCATCTCCCAGACTCTCTCTTTCTCACTTTTCCTTTCAACCCATCTCTCTCTACATCTATGCATCTCCCAGACTCCCACCACCATCAACACTAGGCACCACCATCAACACCCACCCCACCCCACACCACCGCCACTACCCACACCGCCACCCACCCCACCGCCATCAACTACAAATTCTGTCGATTAGGCTTAGGCTGGTTCCAGCGATACGGTTGCAGATCTACATCGTTTATCCAAATTATGACAATACGGTTATCTTTGCATTCCGACGATACATAATCAGTAACCTTTTACAGAACAACGTCGTTTATATAAGGTGGGCGGTGGTGGGTTTTGATTTGGGGATGGTGGTGAACGTGTTGGGTTTTGATTAAGTGAAAAATGGTGGGGGTGAACGACGGTGATACTGGTGGTGAACGGTAGTGATACTGGTGGTGAACAGTAGAGATGGTAGGTTTTGATTAGGTGAACAATGAGGATGGTGGTGGCGTTTGGAAAGAGGGTTTTTGAATTAAAGTGTTTAAGGTGGGGATTTGAATATGGACAAGCCAATTGTTAAAAAGGAAGTGATGGTGGCGGGAAAAGGTTGCCTGCGAGTGTGTAACACCCGCGAAAAATCATGTCCAATAATATGGTGACACGTGTCCCAAATTTAAAATATGTGAAAGGTTGACTTTGAAGGGGGTAAAAGCGTCAACGAACGAAACAATGGCCTTCGGGTGGACTACCGACAAACTGGAAGTCTTAGAACATATATTCATAACCCTAAATATGTCTAATACCAGCTTGGGATGACATTATACAAGTTACAAGTCCCAAAATGCGAATATATAAGTTGAGGGGCCAAACTTGACAACTTTTAAAATCTGGTTTGCAGATGGAGGCCTTACGGACCGTATGAGGATTTGGCTTACGGTCCGTAAGCCTCTGCACTGGGTAGAAAAATGTGTGGCCTCCACACAAAAGCTTCCAAAACCACTCTAGACGAACCCATGGGTTGTTTTCTTGCTCAATACTCGTGCATGGACACCTGGTGACATCCTAGAACACCTGAGAACACCTGGAATCCATCTTGGGTCTCTTGGATTAGTATAAATAGGACCCTTCCCTTGCCATTTGAACTTGCACCTTCAATTTTCTCACTTCTCCTCTCTTGCTTTGCTTTTTTGGGGTTCCTGATAAAAAAGGAAGCTCTCCTCTGTAGTATCTTTGAGCTAGGACCTGTTGTAAGTGTCCTTAGCCACTCTAGTTCGGTTTTTATGCATTTAAAAGCCGAAAGTCAAAGTTGCCGCAAAACGACTTTGACCTTCGGCTTAGACCTAAACGGTCCAGCCATTGTTCGAGGCGAATATGGCTACGTAATCGTAATTAGGTAGGTGTTAATCTCTCAAAAGGACACCTCCTAATTACCACGTTTACTTAGTTAATTGTCGGGTCAAAGTAATTAAATAAAAAGTCAAACTAGTCAGATTTTTTAAATAAAATCAAATCTGATAATGTGAAGGGTATAAAATACATTTTATCACTCTAATAACTTGGTAAACATTATTAGAACATGTCTAAGCATGTTCAACCCGACAATTCTGAGTTTAGGGTCGGTTCGCAACCGAAAGTCCAAAAGCTTGACTTTTGCTTTGACTTTCAGTTCTGACCCGAATTAACTTATTTCCTTTATGCATTAAGGTTCCTATAGGACCATATTATGTTGTAGCATAACCCTATGAGGTTATATTACATGGTCCCTTAGTAATCTAGATCATATGCTTATTTCCGTTATTATGCTTTATTTTGACTAGTATGCCCCTTTTTTTTAAATAAGGTTTTCAAGATAAATAAACATTCTAATGGACTAGGTACTGATTAGTAAACATAACTAGACTATTTTGATGTTTACAATCTGTTCATAAACTGAAGATATGTAATAAATCAAGATTTACGCTTTTATAAGGACCAAGATACCCTTTAAGCACATAAATCAAGTTCTAACATGATTTTGACATAAAACTCTTTATCTACTATTGTGATATCATACTTAGGACTTATTGGGATGTTAGGACAGATTATATATAACAACCCTCCTAAAAATATTCTTGACACCCCTAATATATTTAGAACACCCCTATATGTCTTATAATATACCCCGTATACGAAAAATAGTCACAAAATACCTTTATATAATTAAAAATCAAATAAATAAAAATATATAGGCGAGTCGCCGGCCGCGACTTGATCCCCGATATTCTCGCGGGCCGCGACCCGCTGTGGTCGCCGGACACCCTAAGACAACTCGTGTTCACTACGTGTCGAGCCTACACTGGTGACTAACCATGGCTAGAGCCTACTCACCTAGCTCGCGGGCCGCAAAGGGAGACCCTTCAGGTCTCGCCGGGCGCGAGCCGGTCCCAAATCAGAACTATAAATAGGTTCGATCAGTTTCAATTTCAATTCGTTCAAACTTTCGATCTCACTCTCAATATTCTGAATAGTAGGCATTATACCCGAGTATAATACCCCCCTAAATAACGAAGTTTTGCCTCGTTGTAAGTAGCATAACCCCCGGTTACGTATTAGATACGCTGCCCAATTGATCTAGGGTTCCGTAACGGCTGTCGTGGTTCTGCCAGACGTAGTCGTTGGAATGCCTTCTCGGGGAGGGTATAACTATTGTAAATATTGGGTTATTATACTAACGCGTGTGCATTGTTTAATTAATAGATAATCACCAGGAAATCCTTAAGGAAAACCTTAAGACAGCAATGTGAGTAATCTCCTTTTTATAAGCTGTTTTTACAAAACCTCATTTATCTTAATTTATAATAAGCAGTGATTGAGTATTTGTATTCTACAATTATCGTCGGTATGTTGGGGTTTTGTATACAATATTTGTTACTACACTATGAGTAGTAACATGACCACAAGTCAGGTTGACAGTACCGTGGGTGGTAATTAAAGTAGATGAAAACAAATGTAATTGCGGGACAGCCCTCAATCCTGTAAAATGGTTTTACCTGTTTTGTTTAAACTGAGATTCACTCACCAGTATTTCCCGCTGACAAATTATTTTTAAACGCGTTTCAGGTAACAAAATATGAAAGCCAAATAGAAGCCAGCTAGACAGCACTGAAGGCTTGGAAAAGTGGCTATAAAGTTACCTAAAATAAAGAGATGTTTTATTTAAATAAAATAGGGTTTATCCCTATAAAAATGCGTGTACTTGAAACTGGGAATTTTTCCATGTGTTTAATACTATAAAAGCGTGGTATTTTTACTCTGATAAAATATTTTCTAACTACGGTCCTGATGTAAATTCCGTTGCCAAACTGATAAACACCGAAACCACTGAATCTGGCGCCGCGGCCGTTCGTTCCCGGGTAGTTAGGGGACGGGGTTGCGACAGAAGGTGGTATCAGAGCTAAGCCACTGATTCAGCCACAGAAGTGTTCTGCTGACACCAAAATTTATTCAAAATGTTAGGAAATTTCTACGGAACTACGTGCATATCTGTATTTGATTGCTATGTGTTATTTGACTATTTGTTAGTTTACAGTATGAGCGACCAAGGACCTTCAGACGCTTACCGTCAGTTGTCCAGCTCCCCTAGGAACGAAGGCACCTCTTCACAGCCTACCCTCTCAGGGTATTCAGCTGACAATGAAGATGGGATATTCGTGTTTAAGGCCCAATCTGAAGAACCATTCCCTCCTAAGAAAAGAGGATGGTTCAGTAGAGGAGCGCATGAACGTAGGAAAAGGATGAGAAAGTTACAACAACAGCGTGCTTTAGCAACCATTAAGAGAGAAACGTGTGCTCACACTCAGGATATGATCAATAGGAATTTAGCAAATTTTCATATCTTAGCAACTACAGCTGCAGACCCTAATTTAGAGCAACTCATAGCACCCCAGCCCTTACCACTATTTCCCACACAGCCAATGAAAATTGAGGTCAACCCAGAAAATCAAATCCCAATACCTGACCCTGACCCAGCAGAGATACCTAGAGTACCAGCACCCAATCCCTTAGACCCAGACTACAACCCGTGGTTTGACGACCATAGGGATTACCAACAACGTTACCCAATACCAGAAGTTGAACCAAACCTAGCAGCTTACCCAGACCTGGACCCTCTAGATCCCTACTATGATAATGACCAATATATCAGAGAAATCCTAGAAAATCCTTATCCTTACCAAGAAACCATGCCCCAGTTCCCAAACCCAGTACCGGCCCCAACGCCACCCTTAAGTCGAGAAGCCGTAGAGGAACTTCGCACGTACGGTGATGAGTTAGTTGATGAGGGGAACAGGATCCGCCAAATAGGAGAGAAACTCGTCTGGAAGTATGACGAGAGGGAATATCCATTCTAAACCAGCCGAAGCATAATAATAATAATAATAATAATAATAATAATAATAATAATAATAATAATAATATATAATATGTGTGTATGTTTGAATCTTTGATTATTTTCCTTATTCTGTGATATTAATATTTGGACTGTTTGAAATTCAGATGTCAAACCAAGTTAACCAGGAAATTCAGAATAATAGCAATAACGGAAACTACATGAACAAAAGTACTATAGAAAGTATAGTAGCCCAGGGGATAGCCGATGCCATTCCCTTAATAATTGAAGCCATTAAAAATCCTATGCCTATAAACACTACTACCATAGGTAATAAGCATACCCATTCTGAACCCAGCCATAGTGTCAATGGAGATAATGGCATTCTGGTCCAAGCCCCAAATGCTAAACGACAGAAAACCACCATTAATGGTTGTTCTTATAAAGAGTTTCTATCCTGCAAACCAACCGAATACTCCGGTAATGAAGGAGCCATAGCAGCTTTGCGATGGCTAGAGAAAACTGAAGCAGTTTTAAAAATAAGTAAATGTGCCGAAGGAGATAAAATAATGTATGCTTCCAATCTTTTTAAAGATGAAGCATTAGAATGGTGGAATACTATTCTACAATCGAAAGGAAGTGATATGGTATATGTCATGACATGGAAAGAATTCAAAGAGATAATTGAAAGAAAATTTTGCCCTCCGCACGAGAAGGAGCAAATTGCTAATAAATTCCTAAATCTCAAAATGATTGGGGTAAATTGTCGGGAATTTACTACCAAATTCTTTGAATATGCTAGAATAGTGTCAACCCTTGCATCACCTGAACCAGCATTAATCTCCCGTTACATCTGGGGATTAATCAGTGAGATTAGACATGTAGTCAGGGCAGCTAGACCACAAACCATAGAAGAAGCAGTAGAACTTGCTAACACCTTGACTGATGAATTAGTGCGTACACGAGAAGAAGACCAGAGGAGAAACCTAGCTCAAAGGCTTACCCAAGAATTTCGTTATAGAAATTCCAACCGTGGGAAAAATATAGGTTCTACATCTGCACCTTATTGTAAGGCTTGCAAGAAAAAGCATTCAGGAAAATGTTCCACTTACTGCAATTACTGCAAGATACCAGGACACAAGGAAGAAGATTGTAGGAAGAAACCAAGTATTGGAATATGATTCAACTGTGGGGAAGCAGGTCACATCAGACCAAACTGTCCAAAACTAGCTTTAGCAGCAAACAACAGAGCAAAAGCAGCAGAAGGACCCAAGAGGAACGCCAGAGCGTTTGTGTTGACCGCTGAAGAAGCCAAGATGATCCCGAATGTGATTGCTGGTACGTTTTTAGTTAATGATGTTTATGCTAAAGTATTATTTGACTCTGGTGCAAACCAAAGTTTCATAAATACTTCTTTTTGCAAACTTCTCAATCATCCATTAACTAAACTCCACCAAGCCTGTCTGGTGGAAACGGAAAATGGAACTTCTATCCAAATAAGCGAAATCCTACAAGGAGCAAGGATAGAAATTTTAAGTCATAACTTTATTGCTAATCTTTTTCCAATGGACCTAGCTGGATTCGATGTCGTGTTAGGAATGGATTGGTTGGTAGCCAATCAGGCATGAATATTATGTGATCAAAAGTCTGTTGAAATTAAGACACCAACTGGTGAAAAAATCACAATTAAAGGAGGCAAATCAACAAGATCACCTAAGTTCATCTCTGTAATGAAAGCTACAAGTTATGCACGGAAGGGAGGAATGATGTATATGATTTCTATAATCATTAACACCAAAGGAAAGGAATTAAAAGATATTCCCGTAATATCTGAATTCCCTGATGTATTCCCAGAAGAATTGCCTGGATTACCGCCAGACCGAGAAGTTGAATTTAGAATTCACCTAATACCAGGAACGGCGCCAATTGCCGAAGCACCCTACCGTCTAGCACCAACGGAGGTGCAGGAATTGAAGAATCAACTGGACGAATTACTAGAGAAAGGTTTCATACAACCTAGCTCATCCCCTTGGGGAGCACCGGTATTATTTGTCAAGAAGAAGGACGGATCGATGCGTATGTGCATTGACTACCGAGAATTGAATAAGGTTACGATTAAGAACCGGTACCCATTACCAAGAATCGATGATCTGTTTGATCAACTCCAAGGAGCTCGATTCTTTTCTAAGATCGATTTACGCTCAGGATATCATCAATTAAAGGTACAGGAAGAAGACATTCCTAAAACAGCATTCAGAACAATGTACGGTCATTATGAATTTACAGTCATGCCATTTGGTTTAACCAATGCTCCAGCCGCATTTATGGACATGATGAACATGATATGTAAACCATACCTGGATAAATTCATAATTGTCTTTATAGATGATATTCTGATTTACTCTAAGAGTAAGGAAGAACATGCAGAACATTTGCATATACTCTTGACCTTGCTGAGAAAGGAAAAGTTGTATGCTAAATTTTCAAAATGTGAATTCTGGTTGCAAGAAGTGCAATTCCTTGGACATTTGGTCAACCAAGAAGGAATTCATGTAGATCCCACAAAGATCGAGGCTATTACCAAATGGAAAACCCCTGAGTCACCAACTGAGGTTAGAAGTTTCTTAGGATTGGCAGGTTATTATAAAAGATTTATTCGAGATTTCTCTAGAATAGCCATTCCATTAACTAAACTAACTTGTAAATCTGTTAAGTTTGAATGGGGACCAAAGCAGGAGGAAGCATTTAGAATTCTTAAGCAAAAACTAACCAATGCACCCATACTAGCGTTGCCAGAAGGAACTGAAGACTTTATAGTCTTTTGTGACGCTTCTAAGTTAGGTTATGGATGTATGTTAATGCAACGTCAAAAGGTTATAGCCTACGCCTCTAGACAACTTAAAAATCATGAAGAGAATTATTCAACCCATGATTTGGAGTTAGGAGCTATATTTTTTGCCCTTAAGATTTGGAGACATTATCTTTACAGTAGTAAGTTTATTGTCTTCACCGATCATAAGAGTTTAAGATATATTTTCGGGCAAAAGGAATTAAATATGAGGCAAAGACGTTGGATGGAAATCCTTAGTGATTATGATTGTGACATCCAATACCATGCGGGAAAAGCCAATGTAGTCGCTGATGCCTTAAGTCAAAAATATCATGAGAAACCAAAAAGAGTACGTTCCCTTAGACTAAACCTGCAGATAGATTTAAATGAGCAAATTAAGCAAATACAGGAAACAGCTATCAAGGATGATGCTGAAAGTCTAAAAGGAATGATTAAGGTATTAGAAAAAGGAACAGATGGAATTTAGAGATTCTATAAGAAAAGAATCTGGATCCTTACCCAAGGAAACCTAAGAAACCGAATTTTAGAGGAAGCCCATAAGACTAAGTATACCATGCACCCAGGAAGTGATAAGATGTACAAGGATTTAAGAAATTATTTCTGGTGGATAGGAATGAAAAAGGATGTAGCCAGTTATGTTGCGAAATGTCTAACCTGTTCACAAGTTAAAGTTGAACATCAGAAGCCTTCAAGATTATTGCAACAACTAGAAATGCCAGTTTGGAAATGGGAGTTGATAACAATGGACTTTGTTACTAAGCTACCCAAGACACGAAAAGGTAATGATACAATCTGGGTGATAGTTTCATTACATGGAATTCCTTTGTTAAATCTGCCCATTTCTTACCAATAAAGGAAACTTTCAGCATGGAACGGTTAGCCAAATTATATGTAAATGAAATAGTTTCATTACATGGAATTCCTTTGTCAATCGTGTCTAATAGAGATAGTCGTTTCACTTCTCATTTTTGGACCAGTTTCCAAAAGGCAATGGGAACTAAGCTAAATTTAAGTACAGCATATCATCCCCAAACTGATGGTCAAAGTGAAAGGACAATCCAAACAATGGAAGATATGCTTAGAGCATGTGTAATTGATTTCGGAGGAAATTGGGACGAACACTTACCTTTGATAGAATTTTCCTACAATAACAGTTATCATACCAGCATCAATACTGCACCTTTTGAAGCACTCTGTGGACGAAAATGCCGAACACCAGTATGTTGGGCAGAAGTAGGAGAACAACAACTATCAGGTCCTGAAATCGTGCAAGAAACAACTGACAAAATTACTCAAGTCAAGGAAAGACTGAAAGCAGCACGAGATCGTCAAAAGAGCTATGCTGACAATAGACGCAAACCATTGGAATTTCAAGTTGGAGATAAGGTATTGTTAAAAGTTTCTCCATGGAAAGGAGTTGTCAGATTCGGTAAAAGAGGAAAGCTAAGCCCTAGGTATATCGGACCTTTTAAAATTATCAGAAGAATTGGAGCAGTAGCCTATCAGCTACAACTGCCAAAGGAAATGGCAGGAATACATGATGTGTTTCATGTATGTAATCTCAAGAAATGCTTAGCAGATGAATCATTAGTAATACCTCTCCAAGATATAGAGGTAAATGAGAAGCTTAAGTTTGTAGAAAGACCACTACAAATTGAAGACAGAAAGATCAAAAACCTTAAGCGCAAGAGATTAGTTCTGGTCAAAGTAAAATGGGATTCTAAACGAGGACCAGAATACACTTGGGAGCTTGAATCAGAGATGAAGCGAAAATACTCACACCTGTTCCAGTAGACCTCGAGGACGAGTTCTAAAACAAGGTGGGGAGGATATAACAACCCTCCTAAAAATATTCTTGACACCCCTAATATATTTAGAACACCCCTATATGTCTTATAATATACCCCGTATACAAAAAATAGTCACAAAATACCTTTATATAATTAAAAATCAAATAAAAACAAATATATAGGCGAGTCGCCGGCCGCGACTTGATCCCCGGTATTCTCGCGGGCCGCGACCCGCTGTGGTCACCGGACACCCTAAGACGACACGTGTTCACTACGTGTCGAGCCTACACTGGTGACTAACCAAGGCTAGAGCCTACTCACCTAGCTCGCGGGCCGCGAAGGGAGACCCTTCAGGTCTCGCCGGGCGCGAGCCGGTCCCGAATCAGAACTATAAATAGGTTCGATCAATTTCAATTTCAATTCGTTCAAACTTTCGATCTCTATCTCAATATTCTGAATAGTAGGCGTTATACCCGAGTATAATACCCCCTAAATAACGAAGTTTTGCCTCGTTGTAAGTATCATAACCCCCGGTTACGTATTAGATACGCTGCCCGATTGATCTAGGGTTCCGTAACGGCCGTCGTGGTTCTGCCCAACGTAGTCGTTGGAAAGCCGTCTCGGGGAGGGTATAACTAATGTAAATATTGGGTTATTATACTAACGCGTGTGTATTGTTTAATTAATAGATAATCACCAGGAAATCCTTAAGGAAAACCTTAAGACAGTAATGTGAGTAATCTCCTTTTTATAAGTTGTTTTTACAAAACCTCATTTATCTTAATTTATAATAAGCAGTGATTGAGTTTTTGTATTCTACAATTATCGTCGGTATGTTGGGGTTTTGTATACAAACTGTGTTACTACACTGTGAGTAGTAACATGACCACAAGTCAGGTTGACAGTACCGTGGGTGGTAATTAAAGTAGATGGAAACAAATGTAATTGCAGGACCGCCCTCAATCCTGTAAAATGGTTTTACCTGTTTTGTTTAAACTGAGATTCACTCACCAGTATTTCCCGCTGACAAATTATTTTTAAACGCGTTTCAGGTAACAAAATATGAAAGCCAAATAGAAGCCAGCTGGACAGCACTGAAGGCTTGGAAAAGTGGCTATAAAGTTACCTAAAATAAAGAGATGTTTTATTTAAATAAAATAGGGTTTATCCCTATAAAAATGCGTGTACTTGAAACTTGGAATTTTTCCATGTGTTTAATACTATAAAAGCGTGGTATTTTTACTCTGATAAAATATTTCCTAACTACGGTCCTGATGTAAATTCCGCTGCCAAACTGATAAACACCGATACCACCTAATTTGGCGCCGCGGCCGCTCGTTCCCGGGTAGTTAGGGGACGGGGGTTGCGACATTATATACTGACCTTAACCTTTAGTTCTTGTATAAAGCTCATAAATGACGATAATACCCCTTTTTGCAAATAAAATGGGTTTTACATATAAACAACGTGCCAACTCTTTTGCTACTGATATATTATGAAAAATAAAATATTTTGACACTTCAAAGCTGGTCATAATCTCAGCATCACTTAAACTTCGAAATTATCGTCATTTACCGACTTTTACGCTAATTAGGTGCATAGTATGGCTTTAACCCATATTTAGCACCCAAGACTTTATAAACTTCGAAATTATCCTCGACCACCATCGACCCGCCACTGCCACCTTCTCGGAAACCGCTATTTTACACTCTCTTTTTGTACATACAAATATTTTAGATTTTGTCATTTTCTTAAAACCCTTTATTTGCAGGGAGAAATTGGTTGGATAATGGATTTTTTTTTTCGTGCATAATCATTGCTCATACATTGCCACATCCACGGCTCCACCTTAACTGTCTTAGGATTCAGTGGCGAAGCTTGAATTTTTCGGCCGGGGGGGCGAAAACGTATATACCCACAAATTTCTATACGAAAACTACATATATAACACTACTGAGCAACAAAGTTACCGAAGCTTGTTATTCATCTCAACGTTGGCGTACTTCAGCCACATTGTGTGAGCTCTGTAATCAAAATCAAGCGCACATTCCCAAACATTCCTAGCACAATTGAAATAATCTTGATGGCCAAGTAAAGGTATAAGGCACTCTTCATGTACTGTTAGGAATAGGTCATAGGTTGTATATCAATTTTATATCGTATAAGTGTATTTTACGTGTATTATATCTTTAAAAACATTTTGTATTATATGTGTTGAATAAGTGTAATTTTGTATACTAAATAATAAAAAGTTATATTTTTAAAAAACCTAGTGTATTTTAGGTTAAATAAATCTAATTTTGTATGCCAAATAATAAAAAATGTTATATCTTTTAAAACTGTGTGTATTACAAGAGTTGATTAAATGTATTTTTTATAGTAAATAAAAAAATATTATATTTTTAAAATCTATGTGTATTACACGGGTTAAATAAATGTAATTTTATATAGTAGATGATAAAAAAGTTATATCTTTAAAAACCCTGTGTGTTATACAGGTTAAATAAATGTAATTTTGTATAATAAATAATAAAAATTATATCTTAAAAAACCTCATTTATTACACGTGTTGAATAAATCTAATTTTATATACCAAATAATAAAAAAATGTATAACTTAAAAAAAAACTAATGGATATACTCAATAACCGATGGATAGGGTGATTCCGAAGATGGTTATTGAAAAGAAGATACGTTATTAAAGAAGCAAATTAGCAACCATTTTGAGTGATAAAATGTTGGTACCAATTCCAACCATTTGATTTATAAACTATATAATAAAATCGATATAATAATCTTTTAGTAATAAAAATATAAAATAAATAATATGTTAATACAAAGTTTGGTTTTCGTGATAAATAATTTGTTTTATTTAATAATATCTTAAATAACAATTTAAGTTTGAGGATAACCTTTTAGAAAAGTAGAATGATTCTATTTGATATACAAGAAGGATAAGATTTAGAGTGTGCCTATTGGCACACCAAACCCTAGCAAAATTAGGGTTTATCTACGCTGCATATTGGTCAATACGCAGCGTATAGGGTTAAACCAATACGCTGCGTATTGACCAATACGCAGCGTAGATAGCCCATAGATCTCAGTGCCTGATAACCAATCATTGCACAGAAGACAAGGTGTGTCTAGGCTGCGTATTGACCAATACGCAGCGTATTGAATTTTACACTAATGGTCCCTGGAGTTTCAAAAATTGACCCAAATGGTCCCTTATTTTTGATATATTTACACTTTGGTCCCTGGTGTTTCATAAATTGACATAAATGGTCCCTGTCAGGGACTATTTTTGCAAAAACTGAAACTTCAGGGACCAAAGTGTAAATATATCAAAAATGTGTAAAAAGGGGGTCTTCTTTAAAGAACCGGCCCTTGCAAGACTCGAACTCGTGATCTATTGTTTAGAACCGCAACGCCTTAACCAGTTTATCCTCTGTCCAGAGCTGTTAGAATATGAAACTTAATTCCTTATATACCTTAGCTACCCAATACGCTGCGTATTGGTCAATACGCAGCGTATATAAAACATCTGCAAAATTGGGGTCATTTTGGTAGGTTTGAAGTATCAAAAGTTTACCAGGTTTACATACGCTGCGTATTGGTCAATACGCAACGTATATAACCTTCCAGAATTTTAAAACTTCTGTTTTAAAAGGTCCCTGGAGTTTCAAAAATTGACACAAATGGTCCCTTTTTTGATATATTTACACTTTGGTCCCTGAAGTTTCAATTTTTACAAAAATGGTCCCTGATGTTTCAAAAATTGACACAAACGGTCCCTAACGAGCGTCGAAACTAAGTTCGTCATTAAAATATAAAACGACGAACTTAGTTTCGACGCAAGTTAGAGACCTACGCGCCTTACGGTTCGACTTCGACTAAATAATAAAAAAATATATATTTTAACGACGAACTTAGTTTCGACGCTCGTTAGGACCGTACGCGCCTTACGAGCGTCAAAACTAAGATCGTCTTTAAATTATATTATTTTTTTATTATTTAGTCCATGTTGAACCGTAAGTCGCGTAGGTCCCTAACGGGCGTTTAAACGCGATTTCACTGCCGTTTGCGGCTGCGTTTGCAGCCGTAAACGGGCGTTTAAACGGCTGCAAACGCAGCCGCAAACGGCTGCGTTTAAAACTTCCAGAACTTTATCTATACAACAGAACATGTTAAATAACCTGCCAGAATTTTATATGTACATCATAGTATATAACATTTCAAAATATGTTAAACCGTTTACACCGAAAGTTTGATATATACAAGAAAAGTTTGTGCATACATAACAAAATAATAAAATACTACTGCTGCTGCTCCTGATGCTGCTGCTGCTGCTGCTGATGCTGATGCTGATCCCATTCCGCATCCGCAATGAAGGGTAGTGGAGGTAACCCGTCATGCTGTCGTTGCTGCTGCAGCGCCGCAGCCACCCACTCCAACAGATAGTTGTTCCTTTCAACGTTCCGAAGCAGCCGCTGATGTGACGGGTCAGGACCGGGCCAAACATGACGTGGGAACTGAGGCGCCCCGGGTGGTCCACGCGGCTGTGGTGGCTGCGGAAGAACGGCGACCGGCTCATGCGGCTCCGGCGGCTCCGGATCGTGCGGAGGATAAAACAGAGGGAACTGTTCTGGCAGTTGTGTAAGCTGGTATTGCGTGCCGTCTAGTTTCTTTAACCGCTTCCCGCATGGAAAGTCTTTGGTAATATGCATCCCGTTTACTGTGTTCATCCCCATCCGCTTTGGCTGTGTCGCCGGGCCTACACGGCCGCGGTCGTTCTCCGGATGATAGCCCAACGAATGGGCTATCTTGGTCACGTAGGCGCCGCCGAATAGCATTCCGCGCTCCTGTCGATGATGCGCGGAGGCGAAGTACTGCGCCAACCCGTGGGCGAGAGCGCACGGCCTCTTGTATAAGAGACAATATAAAAAGAACAAGTCACCACTCGTACACCACTCCCGGCTTTTGTTTCGAGCAGTGATCGAAGTGGAAATCATTTTGTGCAAATACCTGCATAAATGGAAACCAGTCAGTAAATAATAATCAGGCGACATCGATTAAATGAGGATAAAAAAACAATATATTTTTTACTCGTTACGGATTTTGACGCACGTAGCGGACCTACGCGCCTTACGAGGGTCAAAACTAAGATCGTCGTTAAATTATATTTTTTTATTATTTAGTCGAAGTCGAACCGTAAGGCGCGTAGGTCCCTAACGAGCGTCGAAACTAAGTTCGTCGTTTTATATTTTAACGACGAACTTATTTCGACGCTCGTTAGGGACCTACGCGGCTTACGGTTCGACTTCGACTAAATAATAAAAAAATATATATTTTAACGACGAACTTAGTTTCGACGCTCGTTAAGACCGTACGCGCCTTACGAGCGTCAAAACTAAGATCGTCGTTAAATTATATTTTTTTTATTATTTAGTCCATGCCGAACCGTAAGTCGCGTAGGTCCCTAACGGGCGTTTAAACGGCTGCAAACGCAGCCGCAAACGGCTGCGATTTCGCTGCCGTTTGCGGCTGCGTTTGCAGCCGTAAACGGGCGTTTAAACGGCTGCAAACGCAGCCGCAAATGGCTGCGAAATCGCTGCCGTTTGGGGATGTGTTTGCAGCCGTTTAAACGCCGGTTTACGGCTGCAAACACAGCCCCAAACGGCTGCCGGTTTAAACGCCGTTTAAACGCCGGTTACGGTTCGACTTCGACTAAATAATTAAAAAAAAATTATGTTTAAAAAGAAATTTTGTTTAAATGGTCCCTGGAGTTTCAAAAATTGACACAAATGGTCCCTTATTTTTTATATATTTACACTTTGGTCCCTGAAGTTTCAATTTTTACAAAAATGGTCCCTGGTGTTTCAAAAATTGACACAAACGGTCCCTAACGAGCGTCGAAACTAAGTTCGTCGTTAAAATATAAAACGACGAACTTAGTTTCGACGCGCGTTAGAGACCTACGCGCCTTACGGTTTGACTTCGACTAAATAATAAAAAAATATATATTTTAACGACGAACTTAGTTTCGACGCTCGTTAGGACCGTACGCGCCTTACGAGCGTCAAAACTAAGATCGTCGTTAAATTATATTATTTTTTTATTATTTAGTCGAAGTCGAACCTTAAGTCGCGTAGGTCCCTAACGAGCGTCGAAACTAAGTTCGTCGTTAAAATATAAAACGACGAACTTAGTTTCGACGCTCGTTAGAGACCTACGCGCCTTACGGTTCGACTTCGACTAAATAATAAAAAAATATATATTTTAATGACGAACTTAGTTTCGACGCTCGTTAGGACCGTACGCGCCTTACGAGCGTCAAAACTAAGATCGTCGTTAAATTATATTTTTTATTATTTAGTCGAAGTCGAACCGTAAGGCGCGTAGGTCCCTAACGGGCGTTTAAACGCGATTTCACTGCCGTTTGCGGCTGTGTTTGCAGCCGTAAACGGCCGTTTAAACGGCTGCAAACGCAGCCGCAAACGGCTGCGAAATCGCTGCCGTTTGGGGCTGTGTTTGCAGCCGTTTAAACGCCGGTTTACGGCTGCAAACGCAGCCCCAAACAGCTGCCGGTTTAAACGCCGGTCACGGTTCGACTTCGACTAAATAATTAAAAAAAAAATTATGTTTAAAAAGAAATTTTGTTTAAATGGTCCCTGGAGTTTCAAAAATTGACACAAATGGTCCCCTTTTTGATATATTTACACTTTGGTCCCTGAAGTTTCAATTTTTACAAAAATGGTCCCTGATGTTTCAAAAATTGACACAAACGGTCCCTAACGAGCGTCGAAACTAAGTTCGTCGTTAAAATAAACACGACGAACTTAGTTTCGACGCTCGTTAGAGACCTACGCGCCTTACGGTTCGACTTCGACTAAATAATAAAAAAATATATATTTTAACGACGAACTTAGTTTCGACGCTCGTTAGGACCGTACGCGCCTTACGAGCATCAAAACTAAGATCGTCGTTAAATTTTTTTTTTTTTTATTATTTAGTCGAAGTCGAACCGTAAGGCGCGTAGGTCCCTAACGAGCGTTTAAACGCGATTTCACTGTCGTTTGCGGCTGTGTTTGCAGCCGTAAACGGGCGTTTAAACGGCTGCAAACGCAGCCGCAAACGGCTGCGAAATCGCTACCGTTTGGGGCTGTGTTTGCAGCCGTTTAAACGCCGGTTTACGGCTGCAAACGCAGCCCCAAACGGCTGCCGGTTTAAACGCCATTTAAACGCCGGTTACGGTTCGACTTCGACTAAATAATTAAAAAAAAATTATGTTTAAAAAAAATTTCTGTTTACAAAGAAATTTTGTTTAAATGGTCCCTGGAGTTTCAAAAATTGACACAAATGGTCCCTTTTTTGATATATTTACACTTGGGTCCCTCATGTTTCAATTTTTACAAAAATGGTCCCTGAGGTTTCAAAAATTGACACAAACGGTCCCTAACGAGCGTCGAAACTAAGTTCGTCGTTAAAATATAAAACGACGAACTTAGTTTCGACGCTCGTTAGAGACCTACGCGCCTTACGGTTCGACTTCGACTAAATAATAAAAAAATATATATTTTAACGACGAACTTAGTTTCGACGCTCGTTAGGACCGTACGCGCCTTACGAGCGTCAAAACTAAGATCGTCGTTAAATTATATTTTTTTATTATTTAGTCGAAGTCGGACCGTAAGGCGCATAGGTCCCTAACGGGCGTTTAAACGCGATTTCACTGCCGTTTGCGGCTGCGTTTGCAGCCGTAAACGGGCGTTTAAACGGCTGCAAACGCAGCCGCAAACGGCTGCGAAATCGCTGCCGTTTGGGGCTGTCTTTGCAGCCGTTTAAACGCCGGTTTACGGCTGCAAACGCAGCCCCAAACGGCTGCCGGTTTAAACGCCGTTTAATAACTAACGTACCTGAAGAGCGGATCCTTAATCAGCGTAACCCTCCCCTTGGATTGTTGGTGGTCTCAATGAGTGATGTCCGCGATCAGAGCCCAAAACCCTAATAGCGTGGGTTTATCAACCATTACTAGCCCCTGTTTACACGAATGTTTATTAAACGTTAAATTAATATTAAATCTTAAATGTTATATATTAAAATAATAATAATAACAATACAAAATTTGTGTTAAACGTACCTTCGTATAAAGATCCGTAGCAATCTCAGCCTCCGTATACAAACCGCTATGCACCGCAAACTGTGCAAGTGACATAGAACGATCCTGGCCAGCCATGCGAAAAGAAACCTCGGGCGGGGGAGGGGGCTGCGCGGGGTCCTCAACCTGATCTTGAAACTCGACCAGTATCTCCCTGTAGGTCGGCGTAAACGATAGCTCAAACAGACGATCCCATGGTGATTCAAGGGGAACAAACCCCCGCGCCCAATCTTCAACCTCGAGCTTCCGGAGGGTTTTCCAAGAAACCGCAAAATGTTCACCAACATGCATCTTCCGAAGCTTCTCGCAACGGAGAGCAGCGTCGGACTCCGGAGGAAACTCCAAATACGGGTGATTCTCGAGAAGATCCGGCGGTGGACGCGCCCGCCGCTTCCGCTGCGGCTGCTCCGGAATATTTTCTTCTAAATTCATTTCCTCCATTTTTCTGTTTAAAAAAAAACAATTTAAGTTTAAAAAAATATATATTTTCTGTTTAAAAATATATATTTTCTGTTTAAATTCACACTAAGTTTGCTACCAAGTACATAACCACTCTGTGTTTATTATATCATATCAACCACTATTGACATCACATAATATATATCACATAATCAGAAATCATGAAATTAACAATCCCTATTCCAGCCAACCCAAGGATCCCTTATCGCACAGATGAACAACCGCCCTTATCGTGAAGCCGAACATAGACCCCCCGCCCGTTTTCCTAAATTGTCATCACGTATTCCACATGAATTCATAACCATTCGATAATACTCGGACCTGTTCACAATTGTATTTAATAACATATATGTTAAATCATGATGCATCACGTACAATACTCGGACCTATTCACAATTGTATTTAATAACATATATGATCATGGTTCGCAAACATTAATCTGATGCATGTTGTAATCATTCCTAATCCACATATTCGATAGCATGTACAAACACAACATAAAACACGTATAAACAATAACTCTCATACATATACTTTACATGCCAAAATCAACATAACAGGGAATGCAAATAGATAAGAGGTGAACATACTCATGACTGTAGAAGTGTGTATGTGTGTGTTATTCTGTGTTTATTATATCATATCAACCACTATTGACATCACATAATATATATCACATAATCAGAAATCATGAAATTAACAATCCCTATTGAGAGAATCTCCTGTCGCATTATCTAAACAAATCTACTCAAGCCCTAATTCACTGTAAACCGTAGACATGTAAAGCAGCTAGACACAACAATCAAACAAACACCCCTAATTCACTGTAAACCCTAATTTACCTAAGATACACCCCTAATTTACGGATAAAATACTAAAAAAATCAAAATTAGTTAAATAGGTTGAGAATGTACCTCGTTTATACTTCGAATTCGCGTGTATACGGTCGTAAATACGTAGTCGCCTTCGTATGTCTCTGTATTTTTGTGTGTGTAATTTGGGGAAGAACAGAGATGCGTAGGGGTTTACCTGATTTAAATCAGAACCTATACGCATCGTAGAGGCCCCTACGAAGCGTATGCAAAAGTCAAAAAAGGTGTTTGACTTGTGAAATTACCATTTCGCCCTTCCTATAGGGCTATACGGGGCTGACTATAAGGGCAAAAAGGTCATTTTCTGACCTTTATCTACGCTCCGTATGGATCTCTACGACGCGTATTTAAGGGTCAGGAGAATGACCTATATACCCTTCTGTTGAGCCTATACGAAGCATGGATAGAAGGGTATAAAGGTCATTGTCATGACCTTTATATACGCGTCGTAGAGATCCATACGGAGCGTATATAAAGGGCAGAAAATGACCTTTTTGCCCTTATATTCAGCCCCGTATAGCCCTAACAGAAGGGCAAAAACGTAATTTAACATCCTTATATTTTTAAACTTTGATTTGGGGGGAAAATTGTCCGCCTTTGACATACGATGCGTAGGGATCAATACGCACCCTATTTGTTTGCCATTTTACCTTTTTACCCTTGTTCTGAGGCTAAAGGAAGCCAAAAACAGGGGCTTTATTGTCATTTGCTTATCATAGGATGCGTAGGGATCCCTACGCAGCGTAGAGGTTCATTTTTTTTTTGTGTTTTCCTTGGTTTGTATTTATAGAAAACAATATTTTTTGATAAATAATGGCACAAATATAATTTAGAAAAGCTAAAAATAATACAAAAATTATATTTATAAAAATATGAATTATAAATTAAAAATTAATTAAAAATGATATTATTTGAATTATAAAAATTAAAAATGATACAAACTTTATAAATTAAAAAAATTCTACAATTTACAAAAATACAAGTTTCCGGTTAATCTTCGATATCATTTATACTCGGTTCTCTGTCTTTGTCTGTTTTAGGATTGATTAACTCGTAGTAGTGCTGTAACCGCGGTCTATACATTTCTTCCCACCGTTCCGCAGCTATTGATCGATGTGTCAACCACAACGGGGTCGCTAAAGGCATGGGGTAGTCTCCTTCCAACTTTGCATGTATGAAGTGTCCCCCGTCAACATGTACGAGCGTTATCGCTTGAGGTCGTGGATCTAGTGGGGCATCCGTTATTGGGAATATGGTAGTGCTCCATTCGATGCTTAGCACGTGGAGGACAATATTATACCTTTGCGCTACGAGAAGCCCTACCTGGGGCATTTCCATCCAGTGACTTGGACCGCACGCTTTCAATGAATGCCATTCGATGCTCTTACGTATTCGTTTAAAGTCTCCTTTGTTATATGTTTCGAATACACGCTTCCAACGCGCCTCGTTATGGTCAATCTCCAGTAGTAAATCTCTTCGAATATTGGGCCATGCGTGTTCCAGAAAACCTAACCCGACAGCCACAGACCTGTACCCACAATGACCGTCTGGGGTCACATCTTGTATACGCGATATGTTAGAGTGAAACTCTGATGGAATTTGATCCTTAAACCTCTCAATGCTTAACAAGTGCTCGTCCCCCTTCATTAATGGAAAACCCTTATCATCCCGCGTCTCCTTCTTTTTATAACTCGCTGAACTGTTTCGTTGCATTTTAGGTTTTTCAGACTTTACAACCGAACCAGTTCCACGAGAGCCCTCTGACGGTACGTATGAGCTGTGTCGGGGTAAATCGTACCTATGTTTGGGGGAAGCGGTATATACGTTGCTGTCCTCGCCATAGGAGCTGTATCTCGCAGCTTCGTCTAACCTCGCAGCTTCATCTAGCCTTTCTTGAACTTTCTTTGATGTAGGCCGACCGCGAGTATTTTGCTGGACGATCGGTGGTTTCTTGGTTGACGATTTCGGGGTGAAGACCGCTTTTATCTTTGAAAGCAAACTCTTTTGCTGAACGGGGGACTGCGCCTCTAAATGTTGCCGCACATTATTTAGCTCTGCTACAACATCGACCTCCTCGTCTACCAGTTTACACGGGAGCAAGTCAAGCTTACGCCAGAATACATCTATGTCGTCGAGTTGTATCATACGCCCTGCACAGTTAAGTTAATACGGTGTGAGAAACAACTAAATTGTACAAAATAACAAAAGGTTTGTAGTTTTAATATTTTTTACCTGTACGTTTGTAGTTTTCCAGCCTACAAGCACACGGCAATCCATTGCTAAGCCACATATGGCAACCACATGATGCGTTAAGTTTCCGCAACACCTCCATCTTCCTCATTAGCTCTTTTGCCAGCAAATCAAGTGCTTCATAGGAAACCTTTCCACGTAGGTTGTCCAACATTCGATGTCTGTGGTGGTTCATCGTTTTTTCGATGCTCTCAGTGAAACTTTTTTGTATTTCATCGTACCGAGTTTCAACTATATCAATGACGCATCTTGCTATTCGCTCCAATGAACTCCCGCGCGTAATGTATCTTTTTAAATTTGCGTGCTGGCTCTCAACTCTGTTGGTGGTGCGCTGACCAAAGTTGCGACACTTATCGGTCCATGCATAAACGAACATTTCTTTATAGTCTTTGAGCCAGTTTTCGTAGACGTAATCATAGACACCTGCAAAAATAAAATAATGAAATGTAAAAGCGTGTGTAAAATATAATAGATTGGGTGAGTCGTTTGTTGAAGGAACACTTACTTTCTCGGTTGGCAACCACGAGTCGGTTATACATTTTCTCCAAGTTGTACTTGTACATTGGCTCTGATGAAGATTCGCACAATCTCCGCCAGTACGACATAAATTTCCCCCAATCTTCTTTATCGAACCCTTTCTTGCACTGTCTAGCTATATTTTGTTGGATGTGAAAGTGGCATAGAAGCCTGGTTGCGTTCGGGAATACTTTAGAACACGCGTTAATTAGGGCAAGCTCCCTATCCGTGACTATCACACGCGGCATCATACATTCATGCAATATTGACTTGATCCGCTCAAGCACCCACACGTAGTTACCCCTTCGTTCTTTACAAATAACGGCATGTGCGATACAAAAAGACTTGCTGGTCGACGTCATACCCACAACCTGGACAAATGGCATGTTGTAGAGGTTTGTTTTGTAGGTCGCGTCGATCAACATCACGTGCGGGAATGCACGCCACATAGTGATTGAATAAGGATGAACAAAGAAAATCTCTGTTACGACATCTGTTTTGGGATCCTGTCGGGTGTCGTAAATGAATCGGTGGTCATGCAGCAGGCTTTCCAGTGCCTGAATAGGATTCTTTCCGTCCATTATTGTCGCTCTAATTTTTTGTACCGCATTTTGCACGTCTTTCTGAACGTGCAGGCTGTCGGGGAACTGCTTTCTTAGGGTTTGAAATATGATACGTGGCTCCATGTTTTGAGCAGTTAGCTGCTCCACTAGCTTGTATTCGGCTTTAGTAAATCTTCGCACAAAAGCGTGGCCCAACAGACTCGTCGTAGGTTCGTGGTTATGGTTCGCACAGTCCACTTTTAACTCCCACGTGTCATTCGTCACGTCCCGGATGGCGAGTAATGAAAATGGGCAACCGATTTTTTTGCTACCAGCTTTCCTAACTGTTGCTTTACTACGGTGCTCACCACTACGGTCGCACACAAGCCATACCATCCCAGTAGTACCGCCAATATTTTTTGATCGGCGGGTAACAATTACGTAACCACACTCCTTTCCCGTTTCTTGTACCCAATTCTTCAAATCAGTTAGAGACATGAAACGCTAAAAAAAAGTTACGTTAATAATAATAATAATAATAATAATAATAATAATAATAATAATAATAATAATAATAATAATAATATAATTGAAACTCATACTTCAGGGACTAATATGGTCATTATTGAAACTATTTTAACTGAATGGTTTAACCAGGTTAACTTTCATATAAAGATTTCTTCTTTAAACATTAACTCAGTTAGCATACTTAACTGAACAGTACAGGGACCATTTGTGTCAATTTTCAAAACTTCAGGGACCATTTTTGTAAATTTACGAAACTTCAGGGACCATTTTTGTCAGTTTTCGAAACTTCAGGGACCATTTGTGTCAATTTTCGAAACCTCAGGGACCATTTGTGTCAATTTTCGAAACCTCAGGGACAATAATAACAATAATAATAATAATAATAATAATAATAATAATAACAATAATAACAATAATAACAATAATAACAATAATAATAACAATAATAACAATAATAATAATAATAATGTGATACCTCATTTATTTGAAACGGATTGCCTAGGGTAGATGGTTCATAAAGTGATGTATCGTATCCACTGTATCCACCTTCACCCCCGTATCCACTGTAACCACCTTCACCCCATATCTATCGTATCCACTGTATCCACCTTCACCCCCGTATCCACTGTAACCACCTTCACCCCCGTATCCACCTTCACCACCGTATCCACTGTAACTTCCGTATCCACCTTCATCCCCGTATACCCCGTAACCCGGATACGATTGCTGCATCGGGTAATATGGTTCATCAACAGGTGCATTCTCAGCACCGTATCCACTTTGTTGCACGTACGGAGATTCATACCCGTATCCGTAATCTGGATACACTTGATGCGCCGAGTAATTTGGTTCATCAACAGGTGGAGTGGGAGTCTTGTTCAAGTCTGGCAACTGTGTTTTTTGATCAACAGGGACTCCAGACACAACCTCCTCCTCCTCATTGGCAGCATTTGCTCCCCATATGTCGTTAGAATAGCGATTACCGAAATAATTATCGTTCCAAAATGATGACATTTTAACAAGATTGAACAAAAAACAGAACAAATAATTTTGGTTTAGTGTGTAAATTGTTTACTGAAGAAGAAGATGAAAAAGAAAGCAGAGGATTGAGAATTCGAATTGTGAACAGATGGATAAATAGACTTTCATGTGACACTTCAATAGGCAGCGTATTGCTCTCTACTCCCCGTATTACTTTATTCACGTGCCTGGACAACATCGTATCGATGTCAAATCAGTCTGACATACGCTGCGTATTGACCACTGCGCAGCGTATAGGGTTACATCTATACGATGCGTATTGATCACTACGCACCCTATGTCAGACTGATTTGACCATAGTACTAGGTTTGACTGTCTGGTCGTGTACCAACCACTAACATACGCTGCGTATTGAGCAATACGCAGCGTATAACCTAACGAGTGTATATAAGGATTAAGTTTCATATTCTTACAGCTCCGAGACGGAGGATAAACTGGTTAAGGCGTTGCGGTTCTAAACAATAGGTCACGAGTTCGATCCTTTCAAGGGCCGGTTCTTCAATGAAGACCCCCTTTTTACCCATTTTTTATATATTTACACTTTGGTCCCTGAAGTTTCAATTTTTACAAAAATGGTCCCTGAGATTTCGTAAATTTACAAAAATGGTGCCTGGTTTTTCGAAAATTTACAAAAAGGTCCCTGAAGTTTTGAAAAGTGACAAAAATGGTCCCTGAAGTTTCGTAAATTTACAAAAATGGTCCCTGGTTATACGCTGCGTATTGCTCAATACGCAGCGTATACGAACATTGTTTTCTGTGCAATGATTGGTTATCAGGCACTGGGATCTATGGTCTACCTACGCTGCGTATTGGTCAATACGCAGCATATAGGGTTAACCCTATACGCTGCGTATTGGTCAATACGCAGCGTATTTAAACCCTAAGTGTGCAGATAGGCAAACTGAG
This sequence comes from Helianthus tuberosus, assembly GCA_030545235.1. Lineage (NCBI taxonomy): Eukaryota > Viridiplantae > Streptophyta > Magnoliopsida > Asterales > Asteraceae > Helianthus > Helianthus tuberosus. Next base: position 806 of record JARYGA010012438.1, on the reverse strand, counting down.
TGTGCAGATAGTGGGAGCCTAAGATTTAATATCAATTTATTATTTATTACTTAATCTAAGTAAGTAGGAAAGAGAGATGGGATAAAAAAAATAGATTTGTCCAATGAATAACACGTATCAGCTATTCATTTTTTTATTATACAGTACAGATAGACAATGAATAATTTGTTGGATAAAGGATATAAATAAGGGTGTGAATTTCTGACACGACCTGAAAATACGGCACAACCTAAAACGGGTTTGTGTTTGGTTTAAACGGGTTCGGGTCAGTTTCATGTTCAACCTGCGGACCCATTTACCTAAACAGGTCAGGCTCGGGTCAACCCGGTTGGGTTGACTTGTTTAACTCATTTATATTATATTACATTTTTTTACAATATGTTTTATGTCATAATTAAAACTTAAAAAGAAAACTTGACATAAGATTTTATAATTTAAATGAATTGTATTATGAACATTTGTGTTTTTGTAGTAAATTTTAATTTTAGTATATTAATCTTCTGAAAAAAAATTTAAAAATTATAAAATTCGGGTTGAATGGGCCGTGTCCAGGTCAAACCACGAATATTCGTGTAGTGTTTGGGTTCATATGTATGATACGAGTTACGAGTTCAGGTTCATCTATATTTTCGGGTTCAACCAATGAACACGACCCGTTTAGCTCCCTGAATATATTAAAAGAGAACCTTTATTACAATTCACGGACTATCTGGATCCTTTTTAGTCTTAATATTTATAAGGCCCTAACTATCTGCACACCCAGTTTGCCTATCTGCACACTTAGGGTTTACCTACGCAGCGTATTG